>VXBB01000091.1:14778-87309 GCA_013399915.1 Illadopsis cleaveri | reverse complement strand
AAACAAAAGAAAAAAAAAAAAAAAAAAAAAAAAAAAAAAGAAAAAAAAAGAAAAAAGCTGACATTGAAAAAAGCTATTTTTTCATCATGATCAGTCTGGAAAACACTTCCTCATGCCAGGATTACACAGGAAACAAGAAAGTTTTTATTACATGCCATGGTATTTATGTGTGAACTCCTGGAGTAGAGGTTAGTAGAGCTGGTCATACCATAGCAAATGTTTATGGAGATTTGGTGTATGATCACCAATCAATATGTAAACTAAGTCAAGATCAGAAGAGTCTGTTAACTTTAGCAGGCTGCTCATCTAATGTTAAGTATAAGAAAGAAAATTAGTAATAAAATTGTTTTTACAAGCATCCTAGCTTGCATTTGGGGCTTGCAGCACTGAAAATTATTAGTTTGACTGATAGACATCATAGGTAATAACACTGAGCTCCCTTACAGTGATGAACTGCAGATCCATAGGTTGATAAAGTAGAATACAGACAGATGCTTGCTGCTGGTCTTAATCCATTACTGCTTATCTTCTGATGATTGCTGCCTGAAGAAAGGTGGGAAGACTGCTGAGTGCTCCTCATCTGCTTTGGTGTAAGCTCAGATATCTTGCTTTAAGCTGCTGTTGAAGGCTGTTTAAACTAAGCCCAGCTGACTTGTCTGTGAAATAGATGGGGGTCTCAGGCAGTTCACTCTAGTTTTGTAAGGAGTGATAAGATTTCAGAAGACAGAAATTGCTGTGATATCTTTCTGTGTGACTTGAAAAGTAGCAAAATGCACCTTGAACAAGTTTGCCACCAGATTGAGATCAAGAAGATAGGAAGGGACAGAGCTGTTAATGTTTGTACATGGAAAACCACCAATGACTTAAACCCCATATGTCTTCCCAGTTCATAATTCTTTTTAAAAGTCATTTTAATCAACGCTTAGAGTTCTTAAAGCCTGGAGCTGGTTGAAAATATACTGTATTTTCCATGTGCTTGCTTTTGCTAGCAGCATTTACCAAGTATGCAGATTTGTGTAGCAACTTCCTCTATTATTTGTGCTGCAGCTCCATAGAAGTAGAGAAGCAGCATCTTGGCAACTAAGAAAATAGTGAAGTTAAACAAAACAAATTATTTAAATGTATTCCCTAGATTTCAAACAGAGAGTGTTTCTTTAACAGAGATCTGATTTTTGAGCTGGGAGCAGGGCATGTATTTCAAGAGATGCCAGAAATACCTGCTTATGGGATGCTGTATGATACTGTGGCCAGTGTTTGTGAGAAAAAAATGTAAGCACTTTAAAGATAAAATATTACGTGATGTCTTAAAAAGCCCAGGGTGTTTAACTTCTAATGTTGCATGTTTAAGTTAATGGAGGTAAGAAAACATTGCTAATTGGAGCGATAAATCAGTGGAACTGACCATCTTTACATAAAGTTCATGTTTCCTTCAGTTTTACTGCTTGATTCTACCCAATGATTTAAAAAACAATAAACACATGAACATTTTACAAACAAGATTGAACTATTTCTTAAATAGTCCTTGAGCACACTGTTTCAGCTGTAAAAGTAGCTCAGAATTGCTTCTGCAGGTTTCTTGCTTTAAGGTTAGGGCACTATGTTCTTGTATTGTGTAGACTGCCTGCATGAGTTGCTGCAAAGTTCATTATACTGCTAAGGCTGTCAGTGGTATTTATGGATATTCATGTGCAGTGAACCCTTGAACCTGAGCAAGTCATCTGAGCGTGGCTTGTAGTTAGAGTTGTGTTTATGCTTAACATTGGTAGCAGTATTTAATTGCTCCCTAGGAAAAATAATTGCAGTTTGAACTCAGTTGTGTGGTAGACAAGGGATTGCAAAAATTCCAGGCCCACAGGAAGGATTGTCCTTCTCATACAAGTATTAATTATTAGATTTCTGTTTTGAGAAGAGTTTGGAAATAAACGTGGAGTAAGTATATTGTTCAAACTGTGCCATGTCCCACTCCCATTGAAATTAGTAATGGCAAAAATTGCGTTATGGAATTAATCCTATTTCAAAAATATTTTCCAGGCATTTTTCATGTCAGCTGCAAATGGGAGAAAGGGTGACGATGCCATTTTGCAATAGAGAAGATGTAGCTCTCGCCTTAGACTCATCTGAAGAATTTCTAATTCAAAGTATTGCAATGTTATCCCTGCTAAAGTTTCAGTTCTCATAACCCAATATCAGATGGGAAAATTCGCGTAACGCCTGGAATGCCAGCAGGACTGTTATGGTCCTGGGGCGGGTGGAGCTATCCATGTCCTCAGAGCTGCATTTTAGCGCTCTCCTGCCAGTGTGAAGGGAGTTTATATTTCTGTAACTCTAGTGGGGATTCCTTTGGCTTGACACAATCCTGGGAATGTCTTTCAAACCATGTACATACACTGAACAGATGGCTTTCATGGGAAGCAGGAACTACTGTTCAACATGTAAGAATTAATTTTTTTTTTCCATTTCTTGGTAGCTTTCTAACTTGAAATAATCCTTCCACAGATACTGTGTAATGGGAACAGTATCTTGATTCTCTCCTCCACCCCTCCCTTATTTTCATTTTTCTGTCAAGCTCAAGGAAAAACATTTTTCACATATTCTAAGGGTAGAGATGGGGGTTTTTTTAGTTTTAAATTCAGTTACTACTGAATTTTAGCATTTGTAATGAAAGCTGAATTACTGAAGCTAAGCCTTAGTGGGGAGTTTAACAATACAGTGTACTGTTCCTGTCCCCTCAGGCATCAGTGCCATCTGACCAAAACTCAGGAATGCAGTTATTGACAGATATGTAGCTGCATATGGAAAATAATCTTTAGAATTTCATGCATTTTGCTTGCAATTTGATGAAATATGAACATTTTGTGGTACCATATAGCAACATCAGCGAGTGATACGTTGTGACAGAATATAATATGAAGTGAACACAAAAGATAATTAAAGAACATGTTGAATTTAATTTTCATGCTCTTGCACTTAGGAGCTTGTCACCATAAATGGACAGTTAATAAATTGGCTGCCTCCTGCAAACATTGACTCACTAAATTGGTCTATGTTCTTACAACCATGAGTTTGTTTTTCATATCTTGTGGCCTTATAGAACATGAGCCTTTTTTGGGTACAGAATAGCAATAAATAGACCTACTTTTGCTTTTGTTATGAGTGGGTACACTCCTCTGCACTCATCAGCCTGGCAGAGTTTCTCATAGATTTTGTTAATATTTCTCTAACTTGCTAAAATAAGTAAGAACAAGCAACCAGATAATAGGAAAGATAAAACTTTTAAAATTTGATGTGTGGGTATCTTTTTTAGTAAAAGTATTTGACCTTGAAAACATTTCCCAGTTACTACCAAGACAAAGAATAGAAGCTGTAGGTTAATATTCAGCTGCCTCTACAATAATGAATTACAACCTAACATTAGAGAGAAAAAACAAGTATAGTCTATTGTAATTTTTAATTGAAAATGTATCATCATGGAATTGTTACTTGGATACCACTTGAATTCTTATGGAAATGTGTTTCCTTTCATTAGCAGGTCAATTTATTTGATGATATTATGGAATTGCAGGTTAATTTTCATCTACTATCCTTGTGTCATATTGATACTGTCCAGCTACATGTTTTAAATAAGCGCATGACTTCTAGTGTCTAGTTTTTATTTTCTGTCTGAATATTTGCAAGTGCTGGGATGAACATTTTATCTACAGCCAGGGAACTAAATTAGCACATTTTAAGGAGGTGCATCCAGAGAATATATCAAAAATAGATCAGCCAAAATGAGAACTGTTAGACCTGAGTGAGTATAATAGGAATTGAGAGCACAAAACATCTGTCTGAATCACTTCTTTTAAAGATAATGGGGAATTGTTGAAGAAAAGCAGCTGCTGTCTTGTAAGAATTTGGGAGTCTCCTATCAATTTCTAGCTTTCATCAGAGTATGAGAATTACCACAGCCTGGTGGTAGTTTAAGGTCATTGAAAGACAATGATGATACTAGTTGTATCAGCATATAAGCTGACCATGTTGCTGAATCACCTCAGCCAAACAAAAATTATCAGCACTACACTTCAGCCTCTCTCTTGTTCGGATGTTTTGGTGGAGGTGGTTGGAGTTGCACTGGAGGCAGGAAAAAAGAATTTGCAATGTGTTTGCGGGTTTGTTCTATGGATGGAGCTGGAGCCTGTAGGCCAGGGCAGTGCCCAGATAGGGCCTTGCAGCAGAGGAGGTGGTGGCAAGATTTGCAGACTTTCAGTGCATGGGGATTTGCAACCAATTCTATCATAAATAAGGTATGGTGATTATGTAGTGAGTCCTAATCAGTGAAGTCTCAGACATCAGAAGTTAACTCAAGGGTCAATACATGGGTTGTGCTGTTAATAATTGCTCCCTTCCGCACTGAGATATTGGGACAATTTTCAGCTAAAAAGCTGTGAACTGCAGTAGCAACTCAGGCTGCACACAGCCTATGCTGTGCACTCTTAAGGGAGTAGGTTTTTGCAAGACAAATTCTGTATAACTCTTAAAAACTGTACTTAATGCTTATTCAGTGTACTAGGAGGGTAATCATAAAAAGTGACACATTTATGGCTTAAATAAGATGAACTGTGCTTTGATCCTGAAAAGTTCTAGCACAATGCTCTGATGCTCAGTTTCATTCTTCCTGACAGCACGAGATATCCAGCATTCCCCACTCAGTCCTTGCTCTTTCCCCTGTGACCCTCAGCAAGGGAGCACCAGTCACTGCTGCTTTGGGTGTGGAATGTGCCCACTAGAGGCCTGGTTTGTGATTACCAGCTAATTTTACATAGGCCACCCTAGAAGCTGTTGGAGAAATAAATCACTGCAGAGCTGTCCTGGATCTGAGCCACTGAAAGGCCTATAAAAATATTTGTTACCCAGATACCTGAGCTGGCCAGCCTTTTCTACAAAACTTAAACTGTCTTGCACTTTCTTCGTTGCTCGTTTTGGGTGGTTTTAGTCAGGCAGGTTGAAAAAGTGTTTTTTGGCAGCTGGAGCAGGAAATTTGCATTTGCCATTTAAGTGCATGTAAATAGGGAAAAATCCTATTAAACTGCTATTGCTGAGACCTTGTGCAGTGAAATGAAAACTGACCATTTTGATACAAGTAGTTGATGCTACAGAGGTTTCTCTAATGCAGCCTAAAAATTGTTCCCATCTCTTCTTAGAGTAGTTTAGGAGGTCGCAGCTTTTCTTGCTCCCAGTGCCTCACTTATATCTGCTTAGCACCCAAAGCTTCTCTTCTTTCCTTGGAAATGCCTTCAGAACACCCACAGCATGGCTTGTAGGATCTGATAGAAGGCACATCTATAAAATAGTCAGGCCACTTTTTGTCTCACTTCTGTTTCACACTGTCCATTCTCCCTGGGGTGGTTTGTCTCTCATTGTTGGGAATGGCACTGATGTCTGAGCAGCCAACCTGGTTGTGGAGCCTCTCCCTGAGAACACAACTCCTTTGCAATGAGTATTTCCTAGGCTAGCAGAGAGAGGAACTTACGACGTTTAAACTGAATGATTTACAGGTAGAGGAGCTTGTTTAGCACATGGTTTGTTTTATATGCAAAAGATATTGGGGATTACACTTCTAATGCAGTCTCTCAGCTACAGAGAGAAACAGCAAAGAGCTGCTGCATCTCTGGATTTGTTCCAGCCCCTTGGTTGGGGCCAAGCTTTGGTTCCCCTGCACCCTCCTCGGCGAGGAGGGCTTTGGGTGACTCATTTGGGGGTTTTGTGCACAGAGACTGCTTCAGCAGCCAATCCTTGTTCCACTTGCCCTGGCGAAGGAAATCCTATATGAACTGGAAAGTGTTAGAAAGGATTTAATGAGATTATCATGAACTGTTACTTCACAAAAAAAATGTTAACCCTGCAAGCAGCTGTGCTCTGTAACTAGGGACAGGTGAAGGAATGGGAAGGGCTAAAGAAGCTGTCTACTTATTTAAAGAGGCAGAACCAAAGGGTTTTTTAATATCTTGATACGCATTTTAGCTAAAAAAAAAGAACAAACAAGGAAACAGTATTCTCCTCCAAAAGGAGGGATATTGTAGAAGTCTAGTGTCTTCAAATTTAGATTTATTTTTTTATAATATTGCAGGAGTAAGTGATACTGAAATTACTATTTGAAATTTCAGTTGCCCAGTGGACTATCCAAGCTCCTACTTGCCTTCAATTGAGCTCATCATACCAGTCAGAAGTGCCTCAGGTCATGTTGTATCCACATCACATTAGGGACTGCTTTGAGGTTTGACTTGTCTTGTGTTATAATTCATAGAATTTAGTGACAATGGAGTGAAATTTGGTTGGTTTTGGGTATTTTTTCTTTGTTTTGTTTTCATTTTGGGTGATTTGTTTTCTTATCAAGTGCTTGCAATAAGTCTGCAAATACAGCTAAGACTTATGTTGCTGCCAAGTCCTGCTTGCTGGGCTCTTGATGACACTGAAGGCACAAAATGCATTTACTTTCCATGTGTTTGATTGGCTTCTGTGGTCTCTGTGTACCTGTAATGATTGGAAAGTTACGAATAGTGGCTGTATATTATGGAGGTAACCTCCCTGGAGAGCTGGGTACCTAAAACCACTGTGGTTCCTCAGGGTGACCTGCCTTGCAGTCAGACTTACAGAACAATGTAATTGTAAACACAGGAACAGGTTTTGCTCAGAAAGAAAAGTTATTTCAACTGGGAATTGGTAGTGAGCAAAGAGGTATGGGGGAAAAAGTACCTTCCACAAGCATTAGAGTAGGATTTATTTTGGCAGATGCCTATCTTGAATGTATAGGATACTTTCCAAATCCATCAGACGTGCTTTTGGGCTGGGAGTGGACATAGGCAAATCTATGTCTTTGTCCATTTATTGCTTGGGAGAATAGCTTGGAGGCTGAAATCCAAACTGTGCTGAAAAGAATTTCTGAAATATGAAATTAAGTACTGATAAGATACTGTACCAAGAGACTCTAGCGTAACTTAATTTCTGAGAACACTTCATGGTATTATTATTTTTTATGTGCTCATTGGTATGTTTTTTCTCAGTTATAAAAGCCCAGAAAAAATAGTGTGAAATGATTAAAATAATTTTTTTGAGGGTAATTACAGCTCTCTTCATGCACTCCTCCCCTTTGTACCCAATCATCGAACCAAACCATCCCATCTCTGTTGTGCTTCCTCTTCTGTCCTCTTGCAGCCTCATTCTTTGGCATATTGAGGGAAAGGAGAAATGGAGATTTGGGAGGCATGCTGCTACTGCCTCCAGGAAGGCAGTAACTTCTGAAAGTGGTTTTGGGTATGTTGGCCTTTGGAGGAAAGAGTGACTTCAGGGAAAGTAAAAGTAATTATTTAAATTAGTTTAAATCAGAAAGAATTGAGCTAAGCTGCAAAAGATCTGCTAAACTTGATACAAGCATGAAGGTTAAATGAAGTATTTTTGTCACGTACAAAATGCTGGTGTATTTCCAGAACGTTGAAATGAATCTGAGTCCAAAAAGTATCCTTCTTCTCATCTTGAACAAGTCAAAGTAATCTTCTTTCTTCAATGAGAAAAGTGAGTAAGACATTTGACTCCAAACAAGACACAGAGCTGATTTCTGAAAGTGACTGTCAGTGGGTGTCACAGCCCTCCAAGAACACTGCATTTGCATAAGGACACCTCAGCTCCTAAAACGTGCAGTGTGAATAGGTGGGTGATAAAATATGAGATGAACCGTCTCCCCAAGGAACAAGCAACTTAAAATTTGGGGGATGGTTAGAGAGGACTTCAATAAGAGGAGACAGAAAATGGAAAATAAAATAATACATATAGAAAGAAGAAGTAAATTGAATTCTTCCATTTAACCTTTTACATAATAAAAGACAGGAGACATCCCAATGAAATTAAAAAGCAATGCATTTAAAAATTAATAAAAAGCAAATACCTTTTATTGGAGACAGGAATATGGACAAACTGAACTATTGCTCTGATCTGATGTGTCAGCACAGAGATTGCTAAATTATGTGACCTTTTGAGGAAGTCTTTAGCTTCTGTAGCCAGATAAAGTTCTGTTTTACCACAGTCTGAGACATCTGGCCAGAAGCCAGCCCTGGCTCAGCAGCTGGGTGGGTGCAGATGCTGTAGGAGTGGTAGCTGTGGTAGATACATTACTGTGAGGTGGCTTTGTGGCTCCCACTTTGCGAGGACAACTTCCAGTTGGAAAACCATGTGCAGGTTCTCACTGCAAGATCAGGCAGCATATGGCAAAACCCTATAAATATTGGTTTCTGGTTTATTAGGTCAAACACATGTCCAAGCTCCATTAATTTTACTTTTATGATGTTAGTTCCTTACCCAAATATAGTCAGCCTAGCACGGAGTTTTAGTAAAGCTAAAGGTACAATCTTCCCTCACACATTTAGACTTTGATCCAGCTTGTCAGAGAAATGGGCTTTTATTCATATCATAGAATAACCCATACTATAGGTAATGACATTTGAAACCAACAAATGGACATCTATGTGTATGTATTTGTGTGTATGCTTATACTACTAGAAGAAAAAATTCTTTTCATCAAAATATTACAAGTTTTAAAGGCTAGTTTTTAACCAAGGGGGGAAAAAAAGTCATGGACTCAATCATATTAGTCTGGGTAGACCTTCTTACTAGAATGAAAATTTTTTTGAAATTTTGTGATCCGAGTGCTGTGTAGCCAAAATCTTTCAAAGGCACACTTCAGTTAAGACTGAACACAACTTTATAGACTGGACACTTGGACCTAAGCCTCAGCCCTTTTCTGATCCCCACATGTGATGAGATGATGGTTTGCTGCTTGTATTTTAAAAAGAATCTGGTGCAACACGTGATGCACAGATGCAGAAGGTCCTCACTAGGAAATGTACCTCCCAAAGGCAGTGAGTGTCTATGCTACTGCTGGGAATGGTTTCAATATAATCCCAGTGAAGCTAGTAGTGGATTTCTCCATGCTATCATCTTGGGTATCATGCCTGAAAACCACATCCTTCTCAATATAATTTTCTTGTGGTTTAATCCAAAGGTATTTTCACCTCTCTTGGCAGTGTGCTGCTCCTTTTTCTCAAGGGTCAGTCACTTTTGATATATAACTAAGAAATAAATGGCCCTAAATTGGAAGGATAAAACCTCAACCAACCATCTCTGGAAAAGCAGCAGAACCTCCCTATGATAAGATGCATCATACTGTGAACTGATCTCCTAAACTGCAGCAACAAACCCTCCATCATTAAAAGCACCTAAAACATGTGTGGTGAACAATAGATTTGTGAGTTCTTAAGGAAGTGATTTGATTTAAGGTATGTTTTGAAAATGCTCTGGGTTTGGGAATGATTTTAAGAACCCACTTTGATTTTGTAAATACGGGGAAACTAAGAGTTTTGGTTGTTTGGCTTTTATTTAATGGGCCTGGCAAGCCCTTTGTTTACTCCCCCTCTTCCCGACAGTCTGCACACAGTCCGCCCCAATTTGTTAAAGACGAATTGTTGCCCCTGGTAACTGCAGAGAATTTGTTGAAAAGAACACTTTTAGAAGACAATGGGCCCCAAATATACTGTAGCACAGCTTTAAACTTTATTAAGTCTGTCTTGGACTACCCTCTCTTCTCCTGAGTTAAGGGAAGAAAAGTTTGGCAGCCTCCACGCTGGGAGCATGATTGATGCCCAGAACATCTGAGGGACTTTTGTGTCCACATGCTCTCCATGGGTGCATAATGTGTGAATACTCAAATAAGGTCAGCCCTTATCAGATGTAATCTAGGCCTGAAAGCAGATCAACAGTGACAGTCCTACCCCATAAGTGAGAACACAAATCATCCTTGCATGCTTTGGACAAGTTATGGGATTTTCTCCCTTGCTCCCGTTTTACCCTTTCCAAATGAAGTGTGTGTATGTCAGAGGAGGGGGAAAACTTTGGCAGGTCGCTGGGAAAAAAAAGAAAAAAGAGACAAAACTCAGAGGAATACGTGCCTGGAATACTAGATGGTCCCCTCAGCTGGGCCACAGGGGCAAGGGGGCTGTGCAAGGCTGTCCCTGCAGAGGGGCTGGGCTGTGCGGGTCCTCTCAGGCTGCTGGGGGAGCATCCCCACTGGTAGAGCGGAGCAAGAGGGAAGCAAACTGGGCAAAAGAAGTTCAATTCACATCTCCAGTACCTTTTAAGAGTCTTTTCACAGATTTCTAAGCACATCACAGCTTTTGTTGTCTGCCTGTCCCTGGGTTTGAATGCCTCAATTTTTCAAAGTGGACCGAAAGCATCTTTTTTATTCTTTTTGAGTTTGTGCTCCATGGAGGGGGAAGCTGTGTTTCACCGCAAAGTGAAAAAAATGTTAGCGAATAATGCCTTAGAGAATTCATTTCTGACAGCTTCCCTGGAGAAAGCAGATGTAAGTGGGTTTCATCTGAAGGAAGAGCCTCCCATTTGTGAATATTACTGTAGTTTAAGTACTGGATTCCTTTTTATCTAGGAAAACAAAGACAGCAGCAATGAAATGTTGTTAATTTAGACTTTTTTGATTTGTGATTCTGTTTAGAAAAGGATTCTAATGGGCAAAGAGCTTTCACAGAACACAAAATATATAGGGAAATAGCATAATTAGCAGGAAGAAATAAAAGATACTGTTACATCATTGACAGCATTAACAACTATGGAAACAATGATGTCATCCTCTAAGATAGGAAATTTTTTTCCCACACTTAAGGGACTTGAAAAATTTCATTTTTAGAAATATAATGTCCCTATCAGGACAATCATTTGCAATACTTTTGCTTGCTTATGCACTTTTTATATGGAAGTGTGTAATACTGGTGTATTCCCTAAGATTGAGTGGAAGATCCATGAACGCTGACAGCCTGCCTACAAACCTTGTAATTACAGCACATAATTGCTTGCTTCATTGATTTATTTTGCTTTGTTCTTTAACTGTAACAGGAGTGCCCAGCTCCTCATTGAAAAGGCACAATAAAAAAGATCCCTTAGTTGCTGCTCGCACCTTGAACTCTGAGCAGGAAGACCTCTCTCTTCACTGTTTTGTCACCTCTTTCCTCTGCTGAATGGGACAGTGTTTTTCATGGTAAGGTGTGAAACTCTGGAATATAAGGCAGGAGATGGAATGTCTTCTGTCAAGTTCATGACAATGGTGTTCTGAGCTACTATATTACATATTTCCCCACCACCTCATTTCTCTTGAAAAAGTGGTCAAGGTGTGTCTTAAAGTAATGTATGCTTTCTTTTTGGCCACTGACCCAAAGAAGAATATCACTTGATATCCATATACCTAGTATGAAAGTGCCAAGAACCACCTAATTTATAGAAATACATCATCGGCTTTGAGTCTAAAAGTCTCCTCCTGCCGCCCACACCCTAACAAACACCTGTTGGGCGCTGATTTTAAACACTTGCTTCAGTCTGCACAAGAAACACCTTTTCTTGATGCATTGATTCTGCTGACATCCTACAAGCTTCTTGGTTGGATTCCCCCTACTTTCAATGGCAGTCTTTCAGGCATTTGCTGCTCTGAATTCATCTAAGTCCTTTAAGGTCACAAAACTGGGGCTTGTGGTGCCCATCCTAAGTGTCCAAAACTGTCATAATCTTCCATCTTGCAGTCAAAAAGGTCATAGGAGTGACATCCTGTGTTTGACATAGGAAGAATGGTCTGCTCTTTAGTTTTCAATGTGTGATATGTGGCAATTTGGGATTTTTAATTTTACTAACAAATATTTTAAATGGTGTCAGCAGGTGACAAAGTATTACTTTAACACGTTTTTGTATGGGACTTGGGAAGGAAATGCCTAGCATGCTTTTTGAAGACCACGTATAGATTAAATAGGAATTTTAAAACTAAGGTAATTTTTCTCATGAAAACTGATCTGCATGGAGCAAATCTGTAATTAGGACTCCTTTTAGAAAATAAATCGTTTAGACACTACTGTGTTACTTTCTTGTCATATATTGCCATGAAAATGTGAGAAAGACTGAAAAATTATATTGACAGAATGATTATATTCACACAATGCATTCCATTCATGTGTACAGAAATGAATGTATGTGTTGTAGTTGCATTGTTAGTTGGTGTAGCAATCAAACAGGTAATAAGAGTTTTAAACAAAAGGATGAGATGTTTATAAATTCCACTTATAAATTAGTTATTTTCCACTAATAAATTCCACTAATCACTAGAAAGATAAGAGCAATGCTCATCACATTTATGATACCTGGTCAAGGTCTGTTTTATGAATGCTGTGGCCAAATTACTCTCAGTCACATAAAAGTGAATTTTATTCTGCTATTACAAATTGTTGTTTGACAGCTGTTAGGTGGCCACTTCAAAGATTTCCATTTTGTTAAGCATCATCAAAAATGTTGACCTTCCCCAGAAAGTTTCAGGGGGATTACTTGTTTGAAGCAAAATACCATTTGAAGTGTGATAGTGGAATTTACCCGCTGAGATGCCAGGTTTCTGTAAGCTACAGCAGTCCAGTATCAGTGCCAAACTGAACAAACATTGTCACAAGTGAGCTGATCAATCACAAATGCTACTTTTCCCATTCTTATAGATAAAAATAATAATGCTGTCATTATTATTATATCTCAACACAGAGTTTAATTGTAAATACCTAAATTGCCTGTGGTTTTGGTGGTTTTCTTGGGTTTTTGGGGTTTTTTTTGGGGTGTGTTTTGTTTTGTTTGGGTTTTTTTTGTTTGTTTGTTTGTTTGTTTTTTCTTAGTGGTAGTTGAGAGCCTCTTTTTCTTATGGTACAGCAGTTTGTAAATTTTCCCATTATATTACTGTATTTTAAGGATCTCAGCTGTGTTTTGCTCAAGAACATAGATCACATTCTTCTGCTGCTCGATGGCATAAGAACTGCTTAAAACACTTCCTGTCATAAGGGGCAGATGTGAACATGGTTCAAAAACTGTGTGGATTGCGGCACAAGGCGATGTGGTTTAATGGTGAACATGGTGGTGTTAGGTTAACTGTTGGACTTGATTATCTTAGAGGTCTCTTCTAACTTAAATTGATTCTGTGATTCTGTGGGATTACATTCATTGATGACCTGCTGATGTAGAGGTCTATAAACGTCAGGCATAGATGAGGTGGCTTTGTTTTAGTGCGCCCGGCAGAAGAGCGACACAACTGCTATGCATGTGTGACCATGAGGGGTGAGGTTAAATCCCTGTGTGCTGCTCATTCACTAACAGGCTTACAGGGAAATCCTGCACTTCGCAAATATTGAAGCGGCTCATTTAGTCCTTTAATAATGACACCAGCTCACAAGGTCTCTGTAGCAGCTGTCCAGTGACAAGGTGCAGGGAGGGTGCCCGTTTTGAAACCGCGCCGGGCAGGAGCGGAGGTCCCTGTTCCCCCTCGCTGCTGCTGGCCAGCGCTTTCTGCGCGGGGCAGGGTCGCGGTCCGGAGCGCTCCGCGGCTGCGGCGTCTTCCCGGGCAGAGGAAGCGTTTGATGTGCTAAAGCCTGAAGGCGTTTGGCGGGACGGCTCCGGCTTCCTTGCGGGGCTGGGGCTGTGCCGGGGCAGGGCGAGCCCCGGGGTGCCTCTCCCGGCAGCGGCTGCCACCGCCGCCCCGGGTGTCCCTTTGTGTCCGGCCGCGGGGGNAGCCGCGGCTCTGGCTGTGGGAGCCGGCGCGGCGCTGGCCGCACGCCCGAGGTGAGCGGGGAGGGACGCCCGGGCCGAGCGGGGAGCGGGCGGCGGGAAGGTGCCCGCGGACGGGGAGGGAGAGGGGAAGGATTTTAACTCCGGGCTGCCGTCCGGGCCCTGCTGGGTGCGGCGATGCGGGTGATGCTCCGGAGGCGCACGGCGTGCGGGGACAGCCGGCGCGATGGGGCGGCGGGAGCTGCTGCTCTCCCTGCTGTTCCCTTTCCCAGAGGGCAACTTGGGGCTACTTGCACCACTGAAAAAGAAAAGTTTTAAAGAAGCGGTGTTGTATTAAATCTGCCCTTAGATATCTTGAGGGTTTCAGGCTTATGCTTTTTGTAACTTTTGTCTGGTTACTCCTTTTAACAGCAAGAGGTTTTTTTTATTAATAGCTATAGACATGGGAAGCGTCGTGCTGGTTTTGTAGGAAGACCGAATTTGTTCATTTTTAAGTCTTAGCAGGAAAGCATCATGCTAATTGTAAGTGAAAATGCCGTATTTACCCACCAAGATGCAAAAATTTGACATGGCTAATAAGAAAAGAAGACACTAATAAGCAGTAAACAGAGATTGCAGTAAGGCAGAATTTTGATTGACAGCAGAATCATAGTAGCTTTATTCATTATAGAGATGAAAATAAAGAGTATATTAGAGGATTTGAAACACACTTACAAACCTGCATTTGAAAGCAAGTTCTGGGCACAGTAAGTGAGCTGTGGTTTGGGGAGGTTTTTTTGGGAGTTTATAAATGTGTTTACAGTAGTGCTTCATTCATGTGCTGATGTTCTTTGGAAGAACTATGAAATTGCTGTCATTGAAGACTCGTTTTTCTCTTAAGCTTGGTGTCTCTTGAAAAGTGGTAAATAATTTAATGAAACAGTCGTGGATGTTTTAGCTTGGATGTCTTCATTGTGAAGCAGTTAGCTAACATGTTGGTAATAACATCTGAAAGGAGAAAAAAAATATGCATAACAAGGAAGTCTTTTTCTTTTCCTCCATAAATTAGTCAGTTCTGCTAACTAACCAGGCAGACTCTCTGTGACTTCACCTACAGCCCTTCAGCATCAACCATGAGTTTTCCTGATTCTTGAGAAGATTTTACTCTGGCTTCCTTAATAAGATACACTAAAGCTAAAGAGCAGATGAAACAGCAGTGCCACTCGTGCAGTTCGTTTGTCCTGGGAGCTTTCATGTGGTGGGAAGTGGGTGCAGTGTCCATGGGAACAGCTGGGCTTGTGGAGAGAGTGGTAGATGGCAGAGCAGGATTCTGAGCAGCAGCTGGTCTGCAGGAGTCCTAACCAAGTGTGACAGTGTGTGCATTTCAGATTGAAGCTTGCAGTCCTTGGTCAGGCATTTTCTCCTTGAATCACAAAACTGCTGAATTGTTGTTTTTTGTCTAATGTTTGACTTCGTTTTCAGGCATCACTGCAGAAGCTGTGTATGAGGCTTAGGAGTGAGAATGACAAACAGTTTGGCATGGGATGAACAAATTTTATGGACTTTGGGTGATATTGAAAAACGAATTTGAAACTATTAACTGGTCCTGTTCTTCCTAAGTGATCCTTGTGTGACATGGAGGCTCTGGGCAAACTGCAGTCACACCTGACTGACCAGTCCTGGATATCTTTACAGGGGCCCTCAGTATTCTGGCAGCACCCTCTGCTGCCGAAGTGGAGAGTGCAGCTGGGGCTGGATCAACTTCCCTGAAATCAGGAGTCAGAAAAGTACCTGAGCCTTATTAGGTTCTCTGTTCCCTTTTATAATTTTAATGAGTAGATGCTTTGACACTTTTGTTTGTGTGTGATCCCTTCAAATCAGGGGGGCTCCTAGAGCATCTTTGAAGTTATCCATACCAAAATAATGTGCTCCTAGAGGTATGAGAGTCTTGGTGTAATGACCTTAAAGGAAATAGTATGTATTCTGACTTAGGAGCATCTGCAAAGGGGATTAGGCAGATCTGTGGAAGAAATGCAGTAGGCTGCTGGAAGATGTGCACAGAAAACCTGGGTTGTCCAGAAGACACCAAGATTTTTCCCTCTCTGCAGAATTTCAGGCACAAATATGAGCATGCAAAAATCATGTCAAAAGAAAAGATCCTCATATACAATGTCTTATCAACAGTGTAATTCCAAGTGTCAGTAGGAGATTCCCAGTAATTGGAAACCTAGTCACTTATGAGTTCACTGTTTGCTTTGAAATACATTTCCAACTTCCTGGCAGTTGGGAGTCAAATCTTGGTTTTTGAGCACTTGTGCAAACTTCTTTAGGAAATGCAACTAGTGTCTTGTTCAGCACAGGGTTTTTTCCCTCCCAACGACAGTATTTCTTGTTTGCCAGCACTGCTCAGAGGGTGAAAGGCTTGTGCTGGGGAATCTTTGCCAGGGAGTGCCTAGTGGTTTCCCACAGGTGCTTTCAGCAGCTCCAGCCCAAAATCTTTCAGCAAATAAAGAAAGACAAAGTGATAGCAATTGAAACTGAGTCCTTGAGGATGATTTTAGGAGCTAAATCTGTGAGGAAAAAAAAAAAACAACCTTGGTAAGCTATGCATTCCATAATTGTATTTATGTACTTTATTTATTTTTAATTTAAAAAAAAGAAACAAAATCACGGTAACACTTTGCTACCTCCTAATTTTTGGGTTATGGGTCAGTTTCAAGGCCAGAAATTGTTATAAAAAGAGAGTTGAAAATGAAATTAAGAGGTCTTTTAAGTAATTTGGGTCATGCCTAAGGCTGAGAACAAGATTTTCTAAAGCTTTATTAATTCTTGCTTAAATTTGCTTAGTACATATATCTATTCTTTATCCCCCTCAAAGCTTCTGCTTCCTTGCAGGATTATCCCAGTGAGGGCATGAATTACTCACCTGTGGAGTTTGCCCCTTGCCCGTACATATACCTGGGGAAGTCCTGATGGTTCCATATGGTTACTAAAATCAGATATAGTTAGATCATTCATGTAGTGACTGATTTGCACTAGATGCCAAGAGTTTAGTTAATCCCTCTGATATACCTACATACTTTTACCAACATTGGCTTCCTTTCAGTGATGAGGAGACCACAGGTTTCCAGGAAATCATTTCCAGTGTCTCCTTATTTTCACCTCTAGAAAAATAAGTCCTAAGTGTACCCTGGTTGTCTTTGTGCTAGTTCAAGCCCAATTCTATCTGTCTGGTCTTGAGTATCTCTTGAGTTACTTTTGTTGAACTTTGCTGTGAATTTTTCAATCTCTCTGTATGTTCCTCAAAATGCAGAATGCAGACCTGCGTGTCTCTTCATTTGTGCAACTGCTTTTGTGTGTGCATTGTTACAGTGGCTGAATATTGTTGTACTGTCTTTATAGCTTCTCCCAAATAGCTTCTCCCAGCTTCTCCCAAACATTTCTCCAGCTTCTTAAAAGTATTTTTGACTGCTAGCCTCATCCTCCTGTCAACCAGATCCAGTGCGATCTTACTTGTTTTATGTCTACAAGGCCTATACTTTATCCTAGAGGGAATTGAAATGTTTTTGACATGTTTTTTTTTGTGACCAGTGTTGGCTGTTGCTCCTGTCTGTCTGTTGGAGTATTTTTGGCTGAATTTAATCTTCTCTGAACTTGAGATCAAGGAAGAAAAGCAGAGTAGTTCACTCAGACTGAACTGCGGCTCTTGTGTTCAGACTTTTGGGCTGAGCCCTATTTTCTTCTTCTATCCTGCACTGCAGACTTACTGAGGGTACGTTTTCAGGCTGGAATTCAGACTTAAGTAGTTTCTTTCTGAAGGAAATGTTTAACAATTAGATCAGAAAAGGTAATGTTGGTTTGAAAACTGAATCATAAATAATGTAGGCCAAATGCTAATTTAACTGAATGGTTAGCAAAAATGCTTACTTGAGCTTGATCATGCAACCTGGAGGGTTGTATTGTCAAGGAAACTAGTGTCAAAAGCTCTTCTTACCAAACCTGCCTGCCTCTTTGTTTTAAAAATTCTCTTTTAACCCATAATCTTTGCAAAGGTCAACTCAAAAAAAAAAAAAAAAAAAAAAAAAAAAAAAAAAAAAAAAAAAGGAAGAAAGAAATGTTTCATAAGAGGCTCAGCTTTGGGGCAAAATCATAGTTTTGGCCTAAATCCTTTATGCCAAATCCATACCCATGTGAGGTGGGGGCAGGATATAGATTTGGCAGATTTTTCCATCTTCCCATATTACCACTGGTGGCATCCTGAGTGGTGCTACAGTGAGCAACTTTTGAATAGTCAGGAAGTTGACTGTGTTGCAGCCTTGTCCTAAAGTGATGTATGAAAATCATAGAGAAGTCTCTGAATGAAAGAGTGTAGCACTTGTGAAAAACAGGGAGGAGAAGGAGTGGGAAAACTGAGCAGGACCCAGTTGTATCTCCGAGGAGAAGCTTATGCCTCTTGGTGTACCCCAGCCTCACACTGTGGAGTGGCATATCAGCCTTTATGATTAATGGATCCAAAGCTACAGAGACTCTGAGCAGAGGTAATTGTCAATTATTTTTGCAATCTGGTAAATACATGAGGCTGATGCATTGAGATTTTTGGTATGATTATTTGTCAGACAGTTCACTGCTTAAGGGATTTAGCAGGCAATTCTGTACTTTGGTGTAATGCAAAAGAATTTCATGTTCACCTGCTGGTCTGGTTGTTGTCTGGAGAAGTGCCAGGCCTCCACATCCACCTCTGACATTTGTTGCTCCTTGATGCATTCTAACACTTGGAGACTTAAAGAAAAAAATAGTGGGAATCAGGAGATAGGATGTGACATAGTTTGGCTTGTTGAAAGTTGAAGGATGATCCAGGAAGCATGAGGATAGGTAACTTTTGGGCTGTGTTACCTCAGAGGTGGTGTCTGGTGTAGTTGTACAGCATGCATTTAAAGTAATAATTTTTCAACTGTAAACTGATCCTAGTTACATATAGGAAAGTCCACTTAAAGTTTGAACCCAGCTGTTAAATGCATAACCATGTCTGTGTTCACGAGGTTCAGACTGCAGCTGTTATATAGCATCCCCGGATATTAATCTCTCACTATTAATCAGCAGCAAAAGTAGCTTATGGTGAGCATTACAGATGCTTGAAATCTCATCTCTTCAGCATCATACCTGGAGGGAAGATAGCAAATACCTGGGTCTTTCCTTCTTTCATTCCCTCCCTACTTGTTTTTCTAGGAGATGTGGTTCAACTCAGGACATAAGAAACATACTTTGCACCACTTGTTCTGAACTGGAGTTTATCATCCGTCTTCACCTACCTGGCCTTGACAGACATACTGGGTTTGAAGGCCTGATGTGTTTTGCAATGTGGCAAACACTTCACTTGTGTGCTTTTTCAATGCTTGCTTTTTCTGATTCATCACCAGAGAGCAGAATAATTAAGTGGACTGAAACTAGATGTGCCATGTGTTAGCCCAAATAACCATGAAGTGTTTAAAAAGACCTGTGTGATTTTAAACTTAGATGGACTTTTTGAGGCTCACAGGACTACTCTCTTCCTTGAGTAGTTTGCAGAAGGGGAGACTTAATTCCTTTAAAAATGAACAGGGCTAGTGTGTTAGCTTAGTTATCCAGACTAAGGACAGTCTTGCCTTTTTACTAACCCCTATTTGCAGCTCTTCTATTTTTTAGCACTTGACACTGAAAACTGACTGTATGGAACATATTTTCTAATGCTACTGATGTTTATGATGTTTGTCTGTGGAGTTACTGTGGTGCTGGAATGGTACTGGTCATCTATCAGCTGATTTTGGGCTGTTGCTTCAGGCACAATGTAAGACGTCAAAACATGCACACTAAGCAATTGTATTGTTCTTCCTGGGCTTTGCATTGGCTTTGCATTGGCTTGGCAGTGTAAAAGGTACTCGATCCATAGCATATAAACATTCCTTGAAAGGGAAATAGGATATTCACTGCTCTTCTCTTGAAAGAGAGTTTGGGAAATGTTGCTTGCTGGGCTTCTTCAAATAAACTCCTGATCTCCTTTGGGACAGCTCTGCTGTCCCAGCTCATCCGGTGCCCCTGTAATGTGCTCAGGAGGTGTTTAAGGAGCACAAGGGTGATGGGAAGTGTTAGATGTGTCTCTTTTCCTGCCTTGCTGAAGTTAATGACCTTCGGGTTTCTGTTTTAAAAACATTCAGTGAGCTGCACAGAGAAGTGCAGCCCCTTTATTACTAATCCACAGTATAAATATTAGCCTTTTGTACTAATTTTGCTTTGCTAAAAAGATCACATCTGTGTGTATTAAGTCATAGTTCTATATTCGAAAGGGTATTTGTATCAAGCAGGGGTTTGAGGTGATAGAGTGCCAAATAATCACAAAGATTAACTTTTTTTAAAAAAAAAATTCTGTGTTTCTCAATTCCCCAAAGGAGAGAAAAGAGCATCTTGAAAGGGAATGCTACCCTTTCCAAGACAGTTGTTTGCCAGTGAATGAAATTTAGGAATGACTAGGAAGGGAAAGCCTGGTCATGTTCTGTAGTAGAGCTTATTATAGTAAGATGGGCAAGACTGGACCATGGGGAGCCACAGCTGTTAGGTGTCTGGAGATTTTGTGCAAGACATTTAACATTGTAAAAATTGAGTTATTTAGAGTTTCCGTGGCTTCACTTAATTGTAAATATCTTGATTTGTTTCTTCTATTCTCTTTTACCACAATCATTTTTTTCCTCCACTTCTCTTTTGTGGAAGCCAATACAAGTGTGATGTTTTGGGGAACAAATAGCCTGATGATGTGTGAGGATGTAGGAATTTGCTTAAGTGTCTGACAACATTCCCTTGGGTGTGAAAGAGGGAATGTTTGTTTGTCCCAGCAGTATTTGGTGTCCAGTACACAGTATTGTTACCCAGAGTGCTCAGTGGGGTTTGAGCTTTTTCCCAGCGTTCAAAATATTGAACTTTTGGTGGATAAGGAGTAAAACATAGTCATTCATTTGAGCATGTTGTTTCTAAATGTTTGATCCGCTAGTGTCAGAGGCAGTATCTGTCATCCCTGTCTCTGTAATAAGTGGTGTGAATAAAAGCTAGGCAGTCTGCATGAAACATAAGCACCTCAGGAGCTCCATGAATACCACTGCTATAGCCTAACCTAAGCTGATTGGGTGAAAAATGTGGTTTCCTGTCTTCGCTTGAAAAAAAATATTTTTCAGGCTTACTGACATGCATACTGCAAATTTAATTTTCATAAATATTTCATCTCTTTCTTATGCTCAGTTTAATCTATCAAAGCCACACGGTGCAGGAGACATCTGGGATTGTGCTTAAGCAGCTGGGTTTCATTTGCAGGACGTTTCCAGCAAATTTCTTTTTCTTCCCAAACACAGAATATCTTGGTGACTGTGCAGAGTACTGGGAAAATCAGCATGAGTGACATAGCTTCAGAAACAGATGGGCTTAGTTTCTTCCTTTAGCTGGGTTAGGCACAATCTAAGGCTCTTCACAGGAGGCTTTGTTTTGTATCTGGTCAGCCTAAGCAATAAAAAAACTTTTTTATTTCCTAACTGTGACACCTTGTGTACAGCGTGAACCTTTACAACAGCCGGCTACATTTTCCTTTAGTAGTAAAAAGCATAGAAATTCTAGTCTGAACTGTGTGAAATTGGCAATCTAGTTCTATATTGACATATGCTGTGATCAAGCAACATATATATTAAATAAATTAATTGTTAATTGAAAACCTCTTCTAAAATCTGAATGCATATTAATTAGGCATATTAATGTGATATTATACTAACCTCTTTTCTATTGTGACTAAGTAACAAGTGAAAACTCAGTCTTTTGTTTAAATTGGTAAATGTATTCTGTTTGATTAAGGGCCACCAAGTAGATTTTGTTGAATGAAGGATGGCTGCCTGTGGGAAGTCACCAGCTGAAAATACAGCTACAGATGAAGAAACAACATTTTCACCTTCTGAATCTGTCATTACCGACATCAGTTTTGCAAATAAATTTACACTTTGGGGGCATTATTTCAGATCAGTTTTCAAAGAGCTGGAACATCTCTTAAATTTTATTATTTTTTAGATGTGGTTTTCTGTATGTTCTCTTAGCAGTTCAGTTGTTAGTAGCTGCCTTAAGATGTACTTTATTTATTATTTTTGTTGCCTTATAAATTGGAAAATAAGTAAATATATATCAGAGGTCATCAGTAATAAGAGGGAAGGTAAAAGATTGTCTGAAGTTATTATGGCGTTTGTGAAATTTTGTATCTGATTCTGTCCAGATCAGTTGTTATTAACATGTCTTCTCTTTAAAAAAGAAGGGAAGATAAAATTCCAGCTGTAGCTCTAAAGAAGAAAATTTGAAAAGTTTTTTGCTGCAGATAGGGATAGCCCAGCTGCAGTAGGTATTTTAGCTGGACAGTAAGGATTAAACTGTCTACGGAGCATCTTGTTCATGTGGGAAAATCTGGCCATGGAATTGCTGCTCTGTATGAAATAGAGATATTGGTGTGTGTAATGCTTTCTCCTTGGTAGTGGCTGTATATGTACAGAAATCCACATTTCTCTAAGATTACAGTTCCCATGCAAACCCAGATACTGAAGTGTAGTGATATTCCGGCATTTTTCCAGGTCAGTTCTCTTTAAAACAGGGTTCTCCAAAATGTTTGTGATTGTTCCAGTATCTTTATAGCAGCCAGTGATGGCTGACACTATCACTGTGGGTGGTTATTAACAGTACTCTGCAGTGCTTTGGTTTTTGAAGGGTATTAATACTTGTCTTAGGCTGACTGTTCTCTGTGGCAGAGGGAGATGCTGTGCTTTCTACAACCTGAGAAGGATTCAGTCTGGAATATCTGCTGTCATTGTACTTTGTTATTATTTTTTTTTTGTATTAAGCACTCTATTATAAGTTTGATATAAATCCCTTAGAAATTCTTCTTTTTGGGGACAAAAAAATGTCTAAGACACTTTTTACATCTGTGGTCATGTGCCTCAGTCATGTACATGTTTTGTGCAATAAGGAAACAGTTGCATCAAAGAAAAGGAGACTAAATCTTCTAAAAATTGTGTGAAAATCTAACCTTTTTAACCAAGCTTCTTTCCCTTGGAACACGTTTTTGCAGCCAGCTAGTATCCTGCTACCAAAGACCACTAGAATAAACGTAATGTTACAGTCTTCCTTTTGTAACAAATATCTTAAGGTTATTTTAGAAAGAGAAACAAAGCTTAGCTGATGCAAAAATAAGGGAAAATAAATTCTGTCTCTAAAATACAATGGTTTTAATAGGTGGAAAAAATGTTTTTTCACCTACTAAAAGCCAAGAATGGCTTGTTTTTCTGTCACTTCTGTAAGCGATGTGTTGGCAGAGTCCTCTGTGTGTTTAGAGAGCAAGGAGGGAATTCAGTCAGGAGCTTTACAGCTTTGGGTGACAGCACCTACTGACAACCAACTACCACCTGTGTGCTTTCATGTCCTGGCACTTTGTCATCTTTGATGCTGTTGGTTCTGGGAAACACCTTCCTGTTCTCAGTGGGCAGTTCTTAGGTGGGTGTTACACTGGAGAAAGGTTGCAGCCCTGCCATGGACATGATGGGAAGTGGAGGATAAATAGCAAAGATGAGAATTGCTGAAAAAACTCTCATGAACAGTGCACTGCTCCTGCTTCTCTCCAAGAAAATTGTTTGTACTAGTGGGCAGACACCTTTCACACTTGGATTGAAGAGCTAGAGAAGTGCTGTGGTCCTGTGGTTAGTTTTACACTTACACTAGGTTAGGTTTAACACCTATGTCTGCACCAGAAGGATTTTTCAGAGCTAAATAAAGGTGGTGGTGTAAATCTTTGCTACATTTTTATATAGATCTAAAAGATGTATAGAAATCTGTGCTTCTGAAACTATTGGCTAGAATGACAAGATTTTTCTTACTGTGTGACAATATTAATGATTTTTATATTTTCATTGTTTATTGGCTTACTATTTCTTCTATTAATACAATAAATAGGCAGTATTAGGGGGAAATTCAATTATGAGTAGTGTGAAAAAGAGCTATTAAACTCATCATTGTAAGCATTTGGTATAACCCTGCCACTCCTCCTGCTCCAGTTTCTCTTGTCTGTTTAATATTTTAGTGGTAGTAACCAGCCCTTTACTGAAGGAAACAATACACCTCAATTTTCTGAAAAAACTGTGTTTAGTTCACTACTGACCTTTCAAACATACAAAGCTTTGTAGAATAATCCCACCTAGATGGGATGCTTGTTTGATCTGTGGATCCAGATCCACAGAAGTTCTGCAGTTGAACTGAGTGGCTCATTCCAGGTTTTTTTGTTTTATCTTCTCTCTTGCAAAATGGAAATAATGCAGTCTGACTCCACAGAGCTGTTTATGAGACATTAATTGGGAGTAGCTGTCTCTGCTGGTGACAAAGACCATAGAAATATTTGTAGATACATTATAAACAGTAACAGACTGCTGCTGTTTCATGTGCCTGGACCAGAGGACTTTAAAAATCTGAGTGGCAGCCCACTTTGGCTGTGAGGTGCTGCTATGTTACATTCTCATTGTTTTTCTCGGGGCAGCTTAATCTAAAATAATAGAGAGTAAATTTCGCTTGCAGAATGGCAGAGAGTTTGTCACCATTTACCTGACTCACAGGATCTTCAGTTGTGAAGGCATCCATGTTTTGGCCTCCTTACAAGAAACATAGCAAGATGGATGTGGCAGAGGAATGGTGTGTGTTCCAACCTCAGCACTCCAAAACTGAATCTGTTAATCTGGGCAACTTTGACCAAATGATTCAACCAAGTCCCTAATGCACTCAAAGTAATACATTTTAAGGAGAGAAGAGTGGCATTTAGAAAGAAAATCTATAGATCTTAAATTATGTCAGCTGTTAAGTTACATCAACCAAGTAAGTCACGCTACACAAGCCCAAAACAGATGAAAATACTCTTACTAGTGCTACAATCAAAATGTCTGTGTTTATGTTTTACATGCAACCTTTGACTTCTGTGCATAGGCATTGCTGTGCAGTCTTCAGTTGCATGTTAACAGATTAGCTTTTCCATTGGATCCCTGCTTTCTTCAGTATAAAGGATAAGCAGTGCTCACCTAATGAGTCCCTATTTATCATTTTATTTTGTGTGACCATCACCTGATTTACCACCTGCTATTCCAACCCTGCTGAGGCTGTGATTATTCATTTCCTCGCTTTTTTTTTCCTGAGACACCTATCATTATAGTATCATTACTGTAACTTCAGTTTAGTTTTACGAGTCACCAAGGTTAGACAAAGGGCTGTCTGTCCCCCCATTTAACAGGTGGAACATTGAGGCAGAGGACAGTTTAGGCTAGGAGAAGACACCTGGGCTGCCGTTTCACATTTGGGTAAAACCAGCCTAATTTAGCATGTTTATGCTGTTGATTCCTCTCTCTGCTTGTCCCTGGGACTTAGGCAGCTGCAGAGTGGAGCAGATCACTGATATGACTGCAAAATAATGCCACCAAAACAGAAGGAAACTGAATTTTTGGTTGGACTGTCTCTTTTAAAGGAAGTGTGTTCTGACACGGCTAAATCCCCTTGTGACATCGTTTTGCCTGGTTTTGAGGTGCTCTGGGCTCCATCCTTTAGTGTGCACTTACTTGAGCTGTGAAGCACCTTTCTGGCATCAGTGATACATGTGAGTGCTGACTGTGCTGGGTGATCAGAACTGAGGTTTTCAGGTTGAGCGCACAGAGGAGTCCAGCAAGGAATTAGGAATCATTTGAGAAAAGAGTGGCTTAGATGTTTGTTCTGGCTTCACCCCCACTTACTGCTGGGGGAAACGGGTTACAGCAAAGTGGTATCACTTGCAGATCATTTCTTCTCTTTTTCCTTTTTTAGTAGGTTTGTTCCCTACTTGTGGTTATTTACCTCACCTTTTCAAGTTTCTGGCAATAATTTAAAAAGGAGTCTACACACAGCGATAAATAACCTTTATTAAACTTGCAGAAGTAACACTAATTCAGCCATCTCCTTAGTAGGCAGGTGGATACGTGAGTTGATTTTTTTTAGTGTACTTCTAACATATTGTGGTTTTATGGGTTATTGTTTGAACTTTGAAAAAAATCAAGTGGAAAACAGAAGTCCTCTCATGTAGCACACCCCCTCATTGTGCCAAGGCATGATGCAGCACAATGACCATGCATATCCATGTCACAAAACTTTTCCCTTGGGTGAGCAAAGTAGCACAAATAATAGGTTGCAAATCTCCATGTGTCCAGCACTTGAAAGGGACAGGATGTTTTGCTAGGGTCTTGCAGAAAGGTTTTTCCACAGAGGAGTTATGAGATTCAACAAATCAAAGTTCAGTTCTAAGCTGTAGAGAAACATCCAGCACCTCTTGTTTTCACCCAACTCAATTTTCCCCAGCACATTCCCCTACTTATGTGAGTTTATATAGTTCCCAGATTTCTCAGCTCACTTCTGCTGCTTACCGGTTTTGTGTCTGATGCTTTTTCTCAGCTTTTCAGTCCAGCTTGGTCTGTCTCTCTACCCATTTGGTTTCCACATAGTTCCCAAATACTGGGATGTGCAACACCATCCACTGTGCTGCTGCACAGCCTGCCATAGCCTCTCACAGGCAGGAAGCAAGGCTGCTGGAAAAGTCCTGCTGAGCTGGCATATTCCTTTGGAGGTGACATTGTCAGGAAATCCAACTCCTCAGATCCCTGGGGTCTGAATTAGTACAGCCAGGGGGGGTTACTGATTTATTATTGGGCCAGGCTAGGTGAGGTCTTTGAAGGAGCTGCAACAAATGCACTCCTTATTCAAACTCTTCTGCTCATGAGTAAAGATTTTGTTTAAGAAAAGCTTCATGGAATGTACTGCAGTGCTTCAAACTAGATTTAAGAGCCTGCTGTATTTAAATATCACAGAATGGTTTGGTTTGGAAGGGACCTTAAAGATCATCTAGTTCCATCTGCCACCTCTGCTGTGGGTGGGGACATCTTTGACTTGACCAGGTGGCTCAAACCCTATCCAACTTGGCCTTGAACATTTCCAGGCATGGAGCATCCACAGCTGGTTTGGCAGCCTGTTTTCAGTGTCTCACCACCCATGTTGCTTCCCAATACTTTTGAAAGTCTCTAGGTTTGTGTGCCACTGATAAAAGTAAAGGTCTTAGGAGAAAAAAAAAAGAATCTATGAACACTTTGAACAATTTTTTCTTTGGACTCACATTATCAGTATTTTAGGAGTAATGGAAATCTCATGGCAATGTGTCCATCCAAGATTAGAATTTCAGTTTAAATCAAAGTGCTTTTTTCTCATTTTTTCGAAATATTTCCAATAATGCTCAGTATAGCACTGAAATGGCTTATGCTTTGTAGCCTTTGGCATCGCTCAGGTTACGTTGGTAGCACCCTCTGCACCATTCATTTCAACAGGAGGGAGAAACTCAGAGTCTCACAGGATCAGGTTGTTCTTTGGATGTTTTTTGTATTCCTGTAATGCTTAATGCCACCTGGCAGAGATTTTTTACTGTGATATATGTTGTCAAAGTGAAAAGGGATGTTTCTGCTACTGTGAACCGTCGGCTGTTGGGGATGTTAACTTGGCTGTTCAGGGAGGGTGTTTGCCTTTCTCTGCCACTTTCATCTCTTGATTCTAAGAAAGGAATTTTTTACTTAGGCAAAACATAGCCTTTCCCTGTTGGCAGCTGGGACAGTAAGGATTAAGTTCTCTAAACAAAGCTCAGTGCCCTTGTCAGGTCTCTCTTTTCAGAAGGTCTCCATTGCTATAGTAATCAAAAGGCAGGTTTCAGGCAGAGAATTCCTTCGAAACACCTGCTGGATGGAGCTGAACACAGTATCCTTGAAGTGTATTGTGCTCTAACAGTGTGTCGTCTTTGGAAATTTCCCCTGAAATTCACTGGACACAGACCATAAGGAAATACAAGACACTTCTGCAACACTGTGAGCACTTGGTGTCTGTTTCCATAACCTCCCTAAGAAGACGCATGGAGGAGCTCCTTGCAATAGCATTTTTCCTCTCTGTTTTTAAACATTCTTTTGCCTGTTAGGGATCCAGGTTGTAAGGAAAATGTTATTCATGTTAATAAAGAACTGGTATTATAAAGGTCTGGCAACTTGAGTCCAGCTGAGTTGACTAGTGGCTCTTCGTCTCCTCTCTTGTGCATTGCCCTTGTTGGCTTGACTGTGTATCATCTTCTTTCACACTACAGGGCAGATACTACTTTTCACCTTCCCCTATAAATTAACAATTCAGTTGCATGTACATGGTTATTCTCTGCTAAATAAAAAGTTCTCCAGCTGTGCACAAAGAACATAAAGCTTTGGAAAGCAAAATTTTACTGCTCTGACAACCAAAACTGCAACTGGTAGAAGCTGCTACTCGCAAGAGATCTCATACACTGAATAGGGAAAGACATGGTAAATTGTGTTATTTGTTACAGCTTCAGTTTGACTCATTTTAAAAATCAAGGTAATTTATAAAGTAGCTTTATATTTCAAAATATTGATTAGCCTTTTGGAAAAGAAAGAAAAAAAGAGGCTTGTGTAAATGAAACTGAACATCTTCCTAGGGAAATAGCATTAAACAATTAAAGGTCTGGAGACAAATGTGATATGGATTTTCTTATTCGAAGATGTTTTCTTGCCTGCATTAAAAATAATCTCAGTGGAGACTAGGAAATGGGTAGAGTCACAGAGTGATTCTTAATGCTGCTTTGTTCTTCTGAGATTAAGCTAGTATGGTCAAAGAAACACGCTGAAATGTTTGAAGTGTAATAAAAATATGTTTTAATTTAACTTCAGGCTTGCTGCAACTTCTGAGTCTCCAGAGTGAAGAAAAACCAAAATACTGTAGTCTCCTTACTTCCAAAGATTCAGTGTCTCTTCAAAACAATTTTCTCCTGAGATCCCTAGCAGTTCTTTAGCTGTTGTTTTTCTTTTTTTTTTTTTTTTTAACTTCTCTTTAGAGAGAACTGTCTGGGACAGAGCGCTTGGAATTGGATGGCCTTTAAGATCTTTGAGATCCCTTACAATTCAAACCATTTTACGATTCTAGGATTTCAGAGTGTCACCAAGACTGGTGCTACAACTGATCTAACCTCTATTCATATTCTGATGTGAATATGATAATGGGAACAGTATTGTTGGAATCTTGGAATTCCAGTGATGGAATTCTCTTGATAAGAACTCAGTGGAGGATGGGTCTTTTGGCTTGGTGCACAACTAACAGTAATAGGGAGTCTCAGTAATACCATAATATGTGTTTTATGAATGTTACATTGAAACATTTTGGGTTTAGGTTATTTTCTTTATTCATTAGGCCAAGTTAGTTCAATGTTATGAACTTAAAAAGTGAAATTACATTACAAGAATTTTTATATACTAAAAATTAAGAGATACAGATTCAGTTTTTGAATGAGTTGAATTTGCATTTTGAGGTAAATTTGTAAAGAGTGACAGAGAGTAAGTCTGCAAAGAACTTTGAATTGTCTTGACTGTCCCTCCACCTGAAGGCAGTGTACCTAAGCCATTTCTGATACCCATTTGTCTAATAATTTTTTAAACCTTTGGGAAGAAATGTTTATTCTTGCACCTCTGTAAACAATCTGTTTCCATTCTTTGTCAGGGTTTCAAAGAAAATTTGATCTTCTGCATGTCTGAGATCTCAGTGTTCAGATTTCAGCCTTTGTTTCTCACCTTGTGCAAGTGCACATGGAGCAGGGGTGCATTTCATCTGTCTTTGCAGAGGCCTTTTACTTATTTCAGAGCTGTTACCACGTGGCCCTTGTCTCTAGACTGAACAAATCTCACGATAGTAGTCTGTCCTCATAATTAATTGTGTTCAAATTGGTGAAGGTACTTTTTGTGACATTCTGGATTTGTTTTTCACAAGTTTTTCTCAAGTTTTTCTCATTGCTTTTGGGAGCAGTGCTGCCCAAAGCGCAACACTGCTCTTAAAGTGAATTTCCTGCCCTGAGCAGGAGACTTGTTTATCCTTTCTTACACAGAACAGTGTGTTGATATCTCCTGATGTTGTAACTGCTTTCTCATAAATTATTACACTGATGACTCACATTAAGTCAGTGACCTCCTGTCTGATGCTGCAGATTATTGACTAGCCGGTTGTTCTCCATGTTGCATTTGTGCGCAAAATTATGACAGTTCGTTATTTGGACTTGTCCTTACTGAATTTGTGGTGTGTCAGAAATGTCTCATATGGATTTGTCATCAGTGCACATTGTTCCTGTTGTTAATAATTGCTGCTATTTTTACAGATGGCTTGTGAGCAGGTCGAAATTACAGAATATAATAATATCTGCAGCAGCACATGGAAATACATCCTCAGTGCTGCCAGGGGAGGGAGCTGGAGTTGGCAGGTGGTAGTGGGGATGGGGAGAAACTGTTCTGCTGCTTCTTCTGCTAGGGAATTGGGAAAAAATTGTATGGGAGGCTGGGACGACTGCTGCTCTTGCTCTGGTTGGTGTTTATGCCCCCATTCCTATATGAACAGTTCCAGCAAGCGTGAATTTCTGTAGCTCACAAGTCAGCAGGTTTTCATGCGAGAGGGCCAGTGACTGCTTCCCCCATCAATGGACTGCTTCAGTCCTGAAGAAGTTCCCTGCTGACTTTTATTGCTGAAAGAGCAGTAACGTGAGGTTTTTTTTGAAAAAGGCAGGTTGTGCTTGGCTGGGGAAGGAAGAACATTGGCTGGCAAGGAGACTTGGTAGTTCATCCAAACCTCAACTTTTATTTAAGCTGCTCAAAACGTGGAACAAGCGTTAACTGCTGCAGTGATGCCTCCTCGACCTCATGGTGAGTGTGAAGTGATGCATTGTTTGCTGTCTTACTCACAGCTAGTTCAATTGCTGAAGGTGGGATCTTGAAATGTAAAGCCCCTGAAGGACACCTTTGCATCAAGGCATGTCCATTCTAAATATTTGATAAAATTTTTTTTCATTTATCTGTAAAGTATCCAGTGCTCAGCTGTGGGCAGAGAACAACTCCACTTGGAGAGGCTGATGTCGAGCCCCCACAGCAGCAGCAGCAGCTGCTCTTTGCTGTGCATTCCTGGAGTCGGGTGCTGCTGCCACATCCCTGTTGTGCTCAGGGAGGGACTGGCACAGAAGGAGCCTGGCTATCTCACAGGTTGTGGGGGGAGATCAGTGCCGTGGCTGCTTCGTGTCATCCGCAATTCCACATGTCAGTATTCTCACTAACCTTTTCAAATAATACCAAGAATATATGATTGACATCTGAAACAACACATTTGTTCTTAGCAGCAAAGACTAGACCCAGAGTAACTTATTGTAAAGTTCTGTTTCCACCAGACAGCGATGTATATTGAAGCTTATTAAAGTCATGTGTTCAATTTTTTCATAATTGCCCCCATTCAAACTATGGCAGGCAGCCAAGAAAGCACTAAGTGGAAGTTTCTGTCAGTCCACCTGTCTTTCTGTAGCTAACGAAGTGTGCCGGTTTTTGTCTTGTAGACGTTACACAATTCATTGTCAGAGGAACTTGTTATATATAGACTTAAAATAAATTAGTTCGAGACAAGGCCAAAGCCATTCAGCTCTACTTCTTTGTATAGCAAGTCATGTATTTATTATACAGAGTGACACATTAATACTTTGTTTGGGTGGAGAGCTTATTCTTAAACAAGAACAGGCAACTCTGGTTCTTGGCCATATCCATCTGTTAAATGTCCTAATTAAAAAGGACGACGTCCTGTGTAGCATGGGTTTCATCAAGGGCACTCACCAATCTGGATTATGGGCTCTTCTGCTTTCATTGATGGGTAGTTGGAAGCTCTTCAGGGGGAGAGCAAGGGTTGCCATGTTTTCAGTCTGTTGTCTTCTGCTAAAGCCCAGTTTTCACCAGAGGTTTCCTTTTGCTGCACCTCAAACCATAGGAGAACATCAGCAATTGCGTCCCATTAGCCTCCTTGGAGAAGTGGGAAATTAATTTTACAGTCTTCCAGGAAAATAAAGTCTTCTAGGAAATATAAGGAGGTTTTAAGTTTACTACTCCTGATCTCTATGAATAACAGGTATGCAGCTTATCAAACCTGTAATTAATTCACAGTTGGAAGAGCCTCCAGGATAGAAACTTGACTGCAGGAGAAGCAATGCTAACAAAGTAAAGGAAAAAAACCAAAAACCTGTCCTGTTTTCTATCAGGGCAATTAATCTTGAAAATTTTCTTTGCCTGTGAGGAGATTGGCAACGACAGCTGTTGCTTCATCCTGGAAAATGGCCCACAAAAGGTCTGCGTAGAAAGATCTTGCAGTGATTTCATTATAAGCAGTAAGTTTAGCAGCAGCTTTCTGGATTTTCCTTTATTCTGCTGTAGGATTCAGGTGTGCTGGCACATATTCATAAAAGGAAATGAGCAAGCCAGCAACTTGGTTTTCTGGCCATTAGCAGTGAAATGCTTCTGGATGAGCTAAAACAATTGTTCAGTTGAGTGATCTCAGAGTAAGGCTGACACCTTCATTTTCGTGATATCCAGCCTGTCAGCACATGTTTTCCTTGTCCAGCCAGTTTGTGAGCAGCAGAGTGCAGTGTCTGGTCAAGCCTGAGGGGGAATAAAACTTAGCCTCCCTTGGATAAACTTTAGGCTGCTCCTGATTGCTGTTACAAAGAACAGCTCTCCTGGAGGAGTTTTTCTGATTCATTTTCCCTGTTCACCTTCCTCAGAAAGGTTATGTTAACACAAGCTTCTCCCTGCAGTCTTGCCTCTTTTATGTCTTTCGATTAAGAATCTTCAGCAAATCACAAATTTTTAAAGAATTCGTATACAAGGATGCAATTCATCTTCCTTCTATGTATTGCTAGCTCTATGTCTGTTGCTGGGAAACTTGGGAAAGAGAAGAAAGGAAAGGAAGGAGGAGAGGAAAGGAAGGTGGAGAGGAAAGGAAAGTTGAAGAGGTTGCCAGTGGTTGAATTTTTGCAGTGGGTTAATTTGTGCTGAGACAGGGTGTATGGCTCACATCAGATGACTGGGCATGTGGCTTGTCCTCTGCTTGATGGGTTTTCTGGTTCTAGATGTTTTTGCAGGCTGGATTAACTTCTCTGACCTGTTTTTTCAGGGTGAACATAAATGTGATTCAGGCAATGTTAGACCTAATCAGGATTAGCTGCTTTGTTATTTTGCCTACGAGGATGACTGAGGTGACAGTTTACTGTTAGATAGACAGGACAAAACACTGCAGGGTAAATTTACACACAATTAAATCCAGCTGTTTTTCCCAGCAATGCAGAAACTTGTCTTTTATTCCAGTCTGCAGTGTGCACATTCAGGCAGCATGCAGAAGAGATGAGATGTAATCTCCCATCTTTGCTCATGCAATGACATTCATGCTTCTGTGGAATATCTGGGTCTCAATATATGCACGTTAATTGCACTGGGTGATTGGAAAAAACATCCTGATATATTGATGATATATTAAATAATCTGAAGACTCTTGTAAAATTAAATACTAACATTTCTTCATTCTATTCAGTACCTGGAGAATGATCTTCTCTACAAAACAATGTAAAAGGGCCATAGCAATGTATTGCATTTTAACCCAACAAGCATTATTTGTCTAAGGTTTTTCATACCACTGTACTGTTAGGTTCTTTCATCATAATAATGCTTCCTTAGATCACTGTGTTGTTTTATACCTTCTGAAGGAAATACCAGAGCTTCATTTTCAGCACCTTCCACAATATTTTTCACTGTTTCCTGTATACTGAATGTGTCTGCTTGCAAATGTGTACATCAGCATCTATTCAATGTATGAGAAACAACACTGGACTTGAAGGCTGCACTTCTGTCAGCACTTAGAAGACTGAGATGAGAACTGGAGTCTCACTTGAAAAGATACAATGGAGACATGAATGGCAGTTTAAAGCCCAAGTGGTTAGACTCAGAAGTTTCTCACCCCAAATTGTCATTGGTTCAAACATTTTTAAAATCGTGAAATAATAGATAGTATTTATTGTACAAAATCTCAGCAAAGGGCATCTGTCCTCATACAAAAGTAGTCCCAGTGTATTGTGAGAAACAAAAGGCAGTGTTTTGACTGAGAGGATTTCACCTCTCTCTTTCTTCTGTTGAATAAAGGTGAACTTCTGGGAGACAGAAAGGTGGTAATGGAGAAAGAATTCAAATAGCTGTTTTGCCTCTGATCTGTAGAGCATGGAAGTAAATCCTACTGCCAAACACTTGAAACTAACCCCCAACATTAAAAGATTGAATCCATTCTTTTCTGCACCATCACTGCTGTTTTTCACACAGTTGGCAACAAGGTGGTTGAAGTACAGACACATATCCAGTGTGAGCAAGTTTCATTTATAATGCTATTACAATGGGCATTTTACTTAAGAACACCAGTTTTCAAGTTATAACTTCCATTTAAAGTTACATAAATGAAGGTTAATATCTGTGCTGGTGAATAAAGAGGAGTTTTCTTTGTAGGTGGTTTTTGGCAAAATTTAGTGAGATTTTCTTTAGCCTTCTCGTATTATTCTGTGGGGAACTACATTCATGCAGTCTTATCCTAGCAAGGTACACTAATGCAAAGTACAGATCTCTATGGAGAATGAAGACTGTTGCATGAGTTGGTCCCATTCTCAGGGACAAATATTTATGAAAAATAGTATATTACACCATGCAGAGTGAACCTGTAGATTCCCTTTGCAGCACTACTCACTGCAGTCAGTAGCAATTACTTAAGATTTGCCCCATAGATTTTACATGTTCTCTACCTAAATATTTGTTCTGTACTAACAGCAAAATATCCTACAGAGTGTTGCTCATGACTGACATTTTGAACACTGTTGAAAGACAGGGAAAACAAAGCTGGGCATCTGATACATTCTGATTTGAAAAGGTATTTAATACCCTGAAAATGTTACTGAAAAATGTATTTCTGTTGGTTTAAGTAATGACCTGCCAGGTGGGCTGAAAGCAGAGACGGAAAAGGAGTTACAAGTGGTTGTTAACAGTAGTGTGCTATGTGAAGCATGCTGAAGTTACCCTTAAAAGTCCAAACTGGGGATGAGGCTTGCTGCCAGAACTGGAGAGCTTTTCTTAAGGCTACCCTGTAGCTTAGTAGAGACTTACACATTAGGGCTGCCATTTAATCAGTGCTAAATTTGTCTAATATTTGATGCTGAAGCTTACAGTTGTTTTACTAGCAAATGCAGGCTGTATTAGCTTGTAGCTATGTTTGTGCAGAGAGCCATGCAGGTTTTGAAAGCCATCTTTAAACCTTCTCCTTCAATTCTAAACTCAAGCAGCCCTGTGCTAATAGAAGTGAACCTGTGGTGGAAGTGAAAATGAGCTGCCCTAAGAAGTTTGCATGGTGTGTGAAACAGTGCACACTGCAGCACAGCAGTGGGAGAGGAGACATGATCCTTAGCCAGCCTTGTTTCTGCATCCCACCTGTATGTTACGTTAGTTATTTCCTTCTCTCTTCCTTGCTATCTCTTAATAAATAAATGGAAAGAAGCGCAGTCAAGGCTGCACACAGTGGAATGTTTTGAAAAAGCTTGAATGATTTGCTCTGAGTTTTGCTACTGAAGGAAGGCTACTAGACAATTCCCTTCCTCTCAAAATGCCACTTTTCTGTGATTCCGTGGGAAATATGTGGTCTGTCCTACATGATACTTTTTATCCGGCAGGGCTGGCCCCAGCTGTGACTGAAACCCTTGTTTCACCTCTGGGATTTAATCGTCAGTGTGAAACTGCAGCCTCCTTACATTTAAAAAAAATTAAAATTAAAAAAAAAACCCCATAAACAGAGTGTGGTTTGCATTAAGCCTTATTAAAACCCAGAATTACTTCTAAATGAGTCATTGATACCATTGTGAGACCAAACGTCTGAGGTAAGTTTGTGGAATCTGGGTATTTCGCGAATTTCTGCTGCCTACTGCAAGGAAGTCTTGAATACTGAGAGGATAGTGGAATGCTGACTTGTTTTAGCTAGGACCCAGCAGATCACTTTATTTTCACATCTAAGTAGGGCTTTTGTGAATTTTTTATCATAATTGTAGGTATTTGACTGTCTCAGTGTGTCACATGACTTCCTGTAAATTTTCTAAGTGCTGACTCTCCAGCATTTCCACTTTTGGGAGAAAATACACTTTACTTGGCTTGGTCTTGCATTTCTTTTTAGTCCAATGTGTGACCTTAGCATCCTATTAACATGTATAGATAGAGTAGGAATTTCCCAATATTCTTTTTCATCATTATTCTTAATTTTTCTCCGAGAAGACTGGAAAGTGATATGATGGATAGAGCTGATTGAAAAGTTAAGACAGTTAAAAAGTGTAAGAAAATAAAGACTGGCAGAAAAGTGTTTGGGTTTGGGCCCAAAATACTCACAATTTTGAGTTACACTTGACTAATAGTTTCAACTAAGTAAGTGCAGGGTTTTTGAAATCGTGTGAGTACAGGTTGTTCTCAGTAAAATGTAAATACTTTTCTTTCAGAATAACATTTCCATGTAAACACTGACCTAGGTCTGAGCAACAAACCCTAAAATACAATTATTTCAAGGAGGAGTAAAAAAAATCTGAAAAATAAACTAAATTGTTACATGTACAGGTTGGCTGGAACTGGAGGACGCTTCAATAACTTAATTGAAATAATATTTCCAGTTTTTATTTTTAGTAGTCTCCAAACGTGAAAATTCCTTACACAATCATTCTGAAGGTTTGGCACCCCTGTTTTATTGGGAAAAAACCCCCAAATAAACAAACAAGCCCCCCCCACCAAATACACAATGACTGACAGAGAGACCATCCAGGGAGAATTAATACAGAGGTGAGAGTGAAGAAGAGAGAGGGAGAGAAAAGTGCACAGCCTCCATGTGAAACCAGCTCACCCACATTTTAACTGGGAGATTTTCAAGGTTGCCTGATACTTCCATTCAAATTTCTCCATAGGAGTGTCTTCTCCTCTCTCTTGCCACAGCATTATTGGTGACACTGGGTTCTTCAGGGACAATGCACTTGCTGTGCTGCTTTTCGGAGCTATTTTCAAGTTAAACAAAGCATCTCTCCTGCCATAAATGCAGATCCTTCAATGGCTTTCCTCAAACAGAAACTCCCAGGCGTCTCCTTCCATGAGCACCCTGCAGGAATGGAAACACTTGCCTTATAAACAAACATGGCCCAGGGAGGCTTGCAAAAATAACGTACGCCAAGGCAGGGTAAATAGTTTACATCTCCTTCAGCCTCTGGGTTGTGTCACAGAGATGCTGGTTGAAAGGAAAAAATCTACTGCAGCCTGAAACACATGTCTTTGGAATGGGAGGATGGAGAAGTTGTGCTTTAGGTAGCTTTTTGTGGAGAAAAAAGATCTTAACTGGCATCCTGCAGACCACAGCTGGCAAAAGAACAACACTGTGTCTGGTTTTGGCAAGAGTCATCAAAACAGTACGCGGAGTTGAAGTGTTTCAGACATTGTGTCCTATTTTGCTTTGCAAGGCACATGCAGGAAAATATTTGCTTCTAATTCATGTCTTTAATGAACACAAAGTGCAAAAAATGAACTCCCAAACCATGGGAGTACAGTGTGTAACCTCTCCTTTACTGCCTAAATGTAAGCTGTCTGCCCATAGGCAAAGAAGAACCAAAGATGCTTTAGAAATGTTTAGGTATTTTGGAAGGATGGGTCCAGAAAATGATTCTTTATCATTGTGTCTGTCTTATATGGGAGGAAACGTTGGTGACTGGGTTTTGATGGCCTAAATGGGAGGAGAGGACAGCTGCCCGAGTTCCACCAGCCGCCAGTTTTTCTTTCTTTACAGCTTAAATCGGATTATTTATGTTCCAATTTTCATAATTTGTTTTTCTTTAGCAATAATCTCTGCACCTTAGGGAACTAGATGTGGGACTAGAAGATGAAGAGGTCCCTCAACCAATGGCTACAAAATTAGGAGTGGGGAAACACCTGCACATCCCTGCTGGCAGAGGAATTTTGACAGAGGTGTTTCTTTTGGCAAGAACTGCTCCCTAGCTGGTGTTCCTGTGGAAGTGGAGTCCTTTGCTGATACCCTAATTGCTGCAGGGTGGGTTGAGAAGTTCATAAGCAGGGCTAATAGCTTGAGCACATTGTCCTCCATCTCTTCTCCTTGGATGAACCCCTGGACACTTTTTGTTGAGATGAAGCTGAGTGTGAGCCTGTTAAAATCTTACAGCTGGCTTTATTGAGGAAAGGTTGGGTCCTACTGTCAGATAGTCCTATGATGTCATCTGGAGGATTTTGGTGATCCTATGCTGAGGAAAGTGGGAAGGAGTATTGAGCTGACTTTCTCCTAGAAGAGGGTGGAAATGACAGAAGGGAGACACTGGTGGGATGATCTGTGTCTGCTGTAGGGCAAATAAAACAACAAATATTGTCATACAGGAAAACTTTGAAATTCTTCAGGGGATGGGGAAAAGATATTTCTAAGGGAAATTTTCTGCTGCCTCTGTTCTTTAACAGATCCTTCCCTGTTCCCCCACATCTCTGTGTGATTTTTGACTGTTTTTCAGTGGGATGCTTCCCAACCCCTCCTTGTTCACATATTTTAGTTTGAAAGCTCTCTAAAAGAAGTACCCCCTCAAAAAAAAGAATTAGAATCTGTTTTACTGAACCTTTTTGAACTTCTGTAAGTAATACAACATACAAATGGAGTGACATGGTTATGCTGGTTTCTTGTAAGCATATTTGAAAAGCATGGGGTTTTTCACCTTTTATTTGGCAGTATTTTGAACTATTCTAATACAATGATCTATATAAAGTACATCTGTTCCTTGCTGGAAGTGTGCTGAGCCTCATTTTGCCATGATTGTTATGGGCAGAAACTGAATTTACCTTTGGCAGAAGCAAATACCCCTGAGAGTGCTAAGAAGGAGAAACTTTGCAGGGAAAGGAAAAAGTGGTCTTAAAACACTTGATTAATATTATTGCTGAATCTGAAACCATTTTATATTAGTGAAGGGAACCAGAAATATGATGCTAGAATACTGTTGTTCCTAATCATCTCTTTCTGAATGGGTGTGAGGTTTTTAAATCAAGGGTTTTGACTCCTTCCCAAGGTTCCCTAGTATTTCATGGGTTACAGAACAATGAATGTGAAATCCAAAAGGGACCCTGTAAATCTGTTACAGTGCATGCTGGTCTTTATTTCACCTTAATTTTTAACATCATAACTCTATTTATTTTCAGTGGGAACTAAGATGTAGGCAAGAAACAGGGGAATTACTTCACTACATAAATTTTTTAATTGACTTTCTCTAACTGACAGAGAAGGGAAGAGGAATTCTCTGCAGGTGACATCTTGCCTTGAAATGCTAAACCCATTGCGAGTGACGGCAAAACTAAAAATACTTTGCAGTAAAGCATGGGATTTCATTCTATAACTTTAGGATTTTTAAAGGGGTGAAAATTTTAGATGGTGCCCTGTACTAAAGCTGTATGAACAGTCTGCAGAAATCACTGATTCCTTCCTGAAACACAGAGAGCTTTGGATTTGAGTCTGCTCGGTTTGATAGCTCACATCGATGGTGCTATTGACAATAAAACTGAAGAAGTAGGGTTGTTTCTATCCTGAGTGTATCACCTACTGACACTGCAGCCAGCAGGATATAGAATAAATTACAAAGTTCTAATTCTGTTGGTTTTGTATTTAACTCTTCCTCTTTTTCTCCTTTCTTTAAATCTGGCTTCTTAGGTTTGTTGATTTATTACAGTGTTTTTCATATAAGAAATTGTATTGCTGAGTAAGAAAAATATGTAGTACAACAAAATGTTTTGGTTTTTTTTCTGTCAGAGTGTATTTTAGACTTTTCTGAACATAAACTTAGTAACCTCATTCTTTCAAGTAGCTATTAGGTTTGTTCTTGCTTGTTTTCAGGTGAGGTGGCTAACATTTAGTGAAGAAACCATGTTTAGCCCACCAACACGTCCTCCATTTTTAGGCTTGATGTGAGCTTCATGTTTTTCTCACATATGGAGTCAAGGTTTTAAACTCCAGTCCTAAGCCAACTTCCAAGACAAAGATAACAGCGAGTACCCGTGACATTTCCTCCCTAGTAACACTCCCTCTGACTTCTCTTGGTGCAGCCCAGCTGCTGGAATGCGTGCCTTGTGGCTCTGCTCCTGAAGAGGCTCCTGCAGCCCTGTCTCACTGTCAGTTTGGCAAACATTAGTCATAGTTGCAGCTGAATTTCTGATTGGTATTCCTGGGTTTGTGCCATGTGTGTTCCATGTCACTTCTGTCAGTAGAGAGAGTAGGTGTTGCCAGTGTGGGGACCTGCAGTGTTCTAAAGAAATGGTTTTTTGGGTAAGATTAGTTAACTGTAGTCTGTTTTATAGAAGAAAATTACTAAATCTGACATATTTTCTGATGTCACACATATTTAAGTGTTTATATTGATTTTCTGCTGAATGTATTACTAAATCTTTGAAATGTGTTTCCTTGAGCGTGGTGGTAACTTAGGGAGAAAAATGTGAATTCTGTGTTGGAGTAAATCTACTGCCCTTTTTGGAAGGGCTTGTCTACTGTCTGGACATACAGATAAATCAGGTTCTTTAACTCCCAGAGATTGAACTTCTGTCCACCAGCTTCAGTCCAAGAAGAATCTACTTTGAAAAGGAAAGCAGTGTAGAAATATAAAATATTACATGTGGAAAAGTGTGAATGTCTATAATAATCACATTCACCTTTAAAAATGGTTTTTACCCTTTTCCTTCTGCATCTGACTGGAACTCAGTGATAATGGTTGTTTTATCTGGTATGGTCCCCGCCCAGGAAAAGACTGCAGCAAATCATTCCTCTATTGAAAAGTTGTGTAGGGAGTTGATGTAGCAGTGGTGCATTAAAAGAACAGCAGTAAGAAATACAAGCTGAGAGGGAGTAATTTCAGATAATTTTATGGGTAAATAATAATCCCTGTGCTTATTTACAGAATATCCAAATACTTTTCCTTATTTCTTAGTTAATAATGATCAAACCAATGGTCAGGATGTGTAGCATGGAAACAAACTCTTATTTGTCAGACTTGACCACCAACACATTCTTTAAGAATTCTGCTATTTTATGGAAGAAAGCTGACTTTTTAGATTCTTTTACCCTATATTTGGCATCTATTTCCTTTCATATTCTGATGGAAAATGTGGCACAATTCATGCATTTAGGTATGTTAACAGTATTTGTAGTGAGTTACAGTGCATTACACTAATGAAGAAGTTTCATTTTACATCTTTACCTAGCTGTAAAATGCACTATTTTATACAAATGAAAAGTTGAAAGCTTGGGAAAATATTTTTCTTTCTCTCTGAAACTACACAGCATCCCAGCTTGAAACACATATTTGCTGTAGGCCCCTTGTTCTTATGCCTTGGAGTATTTTTAGAGATTGACTGCAGTTGAAAGAAATGAAACTTAGCTGGATTACAATTTTCATCTCTTTTAAATAAATTAAAAGAAGAAAAGGGAAAGAAAAAATTAATTTCAATATTTAAAATTCATATTGGTGGGCATAGTTACCTTCTTTTAAGTGAAGTCTCTGTAAGACCTACAGCGTTGTATTTTGTTGGCATTAGTTTAAATTTCTTTATGAATTTTTCTGAAGTCAGGGTTTCTAATTCAATTTTAATGGGTTAACTGAAAAAGGAAATAAATATATATTTTAAAAAGGAGAAAAATTACATCATTAAAACACTGTGAAGGAATTAGGTTGAGGAAAAATGGGATAGAAGAGTGATTTGAAGAACAGAATAATAAAATATGGGAAACATTGCTGTATTAATAATTAGTCATTATTTTATTATTATGTGCCTTATTTTATAATCAAATATATGTGAACAAAACATTATACCATGGCCTTCTGTTCATTGTGCACATGAGAAAAAGAGTTATGAGGACCACAGCATTCATACTTACATTGCTTATATTGATGTTATCATATTGAATAGTAGCACTATTTTCAATTTTCAAATTACTTCATTTCCACAGTGATTTGTTCAGTGGAACTAAGTCGGGGTTTCCTCAGTTTAGAGCCCTAACAGGTCAATTATTTATTGATATATGTTGCATTTAGATAGAACATGTATCTTATAGACATAATATATAAACAATGTGTTTGCTTATTGATATTTCTTTCAAAATATCCAAGCTAAATGGAATTAAACTGGTAGAAAGACCATGGATGCATGGCTTGCCTTCTCCCAGTGCTTTTGCCTGCATTTTCTTTTCCTGGTGTCCATATTTGTGGCAGTCTCTCATGGGTGTTTGTACTTTGAACAGCAAGCAAAAGAGTCACTGGAAAATACAGCACTGTTTGGTCTGCTTTTTTCCCCTGAACTAGCAACTCACAGTACAACTGGTTTTATCATTTCAGGATTGTTATTAGAGTGTGTGGTTAGGATAGGCAGAAATCCTCTGGCTGTCTTTCTGTTCTGTATTGTGTTATCCTCTGCTGTATTTCAAGTCTCAGGCCATTCAGGATAATCTGGATGGAGCTAGGGAAGAAGGAATGTCTGCAGATGGCATTCTTCTGTCAGTCTTGTAGTAAAAATTCTCATCTGCAAAACAGAAATGGTTTTAAAAGAACATAGCTATTCACATCAGTGACTTGCAGATGGGCAGGATGCATAGTGGAGCATCTAGGATAAGATGCCACAGGTATTCATCACTGAGGGAAGAGGACCCACTTTTGGTTTCAGCATGTCATAACCTAACTCTTAGGTTTTGTTACTTCACAGGGTGCTTGCGTGCAGGCTAGCTCTTTCTGGCTCCACTATGAAGCTAGTTGATTTGTGACACGGTCAAGATTTTTAATTATTGTAGTGGCAAAGGCTGTTCATGTTAACAGAGTCGGTGTCATGTCGGTGAAGGCAAAAGGATTTTTCTAGGGAAGGGTAAAAGGCTATTTAAGGAGTGTGAAGAATTGCAGGTTCTGAAGAACACCTGCTTTAGGAATAGTCCTCTTAATTCACTTGGGCTTGTCTGATTGCTAGGAAGAGTCACTCATAGAAATCTGTCAAATCCTATTGGGAGAGTAATCTCCTTTTTTATTAGAATAGACACTCTCTCCCTCTCTGTTAAGCCATGTCATAGTCTTCAGTACATTACTACCATATGATGAAACTGAATACTTTTATTGAATGTATTGTGTAGTGCCAGTGGACCTGACTAGGAGAAATGATACCAGAGGGAACATAAAAGGAGTTTCTTTTCTCTTTAGACGGGCGTAGGAGAGTTCAATATTACCAGAAAAACAGCTTTGAACAATGCTGATAAAGAAGAGGCTTAATGAGGCTGGGGCTGTATGCGGAAAATTAGTCCGTATTAGGGTATTATTCCTTCAGGGGGCGTTTATAATGCTGGCAGGAATGTGGGAAGGGGGGGGTGGATCAGATTCCAGCACAACCTTGCAAGCTTTCAGCTGCCGATGCTTGGTGCACCTGCATGTTCCCCTGTGTGACCTCAGAGCTGGCTCGAAAATCTCTGGCATCTGGAAGTGCAAGGAAAGATCAGGTTTTTAATTTTTGTGTGTGTGGGAAATAAAAAATAACCCATCTTTTTCTTTTTAATCTTAGAATACCTTTTATTTTATGTCTTTTTAAAGGATACTAGAAACTGTTGTGGAGATGATTTTTAGTGGTTTGAGTTTTTTTGGTTTTTTAATTTTTTTAAGCTAGTGTCTTAAAGATCACATAGTGATATGTCCAAATAGATGAATAATACTCAATTAAAAAATCTGGTTAGTTGGCAAGACTCGAGGAATTAATTTGATACTCTTTTGCTTATCTCAGGAAGAATGTTCTCCTTTAGCAAGTGCAGATTTGAACATGACAGCTTAGGCATTTATCTCATTTGTGGAGGTCTGGAATAGCATCTCATTTTCAAATTGTTGCGATATGGAGATAAAATGTAAATACTGCTGTATGAAAATTGCCACTCCATAACCTTGTACATCATCACTGGTAGCTGCGGTAGGAACTTGCAAATTGTAAGTCTATGTAATTTACATTGCTTGGATTTAACTGTTTTGTAATTACCCTTTGATTTGTATATTTTTATCAGACATGGTGGGATAGTTAAGCTGTGCTGCTTGTGAACCTCCATGTGAGTAATTTCGTGGTATAAAGTTGTGCTTATTAAATGCACGGATTTTCTCTTTCGGAGTTTAGAAGTTGTTCGATTTGGCATCTGTAGCTTATTTCTTGCAGTCTACTTAATTGAATAGCTTCTCTGTTTATCTTAAAATGCAGATAAATGGCTTTCAGCGCAGTGTTTATAGCTTAATAGTTCCTGAAATGAGAGTCAACATTATCTCCTAGACTCTACTAGTCATAACTAATGATCCCTCTGCTTACACTGTTGAGCAAGCCAGGAGACACTGAACTCTGCAGAGAGCAAGGGCCCTGTGCAGTGGGAGGATAGTTTGTATGTGATGGCGCCTTCTAGACAAGGCTTTCATGGCTCAGTAGTGTTAATTGGGAACCAAAACTTGTCCTTGGTCACCTCTAACCTCCAACCTCCTATTACTGAGCTGTTCTAGGAATAGAGATACAAACCTGAGGGGGTGTTGACAGCAAACAGTGTTCTCACTTCCCTCATCATTTAAGGTGAATAATATCAGATTGCTTTTGCATTTGTTTCAGTTTTGCCCATCAGAGCACATTTTGCAACACAAAGTCTTTTCAGAAATTTGGTATATTTTAATGTTCCAAATGTCACTGGCAGGCAGCCTAACAAAGGCATTGTGTTGAGGCCTGGAAAAGGATGAGAAAATAATTAGACAGCTGGCAATTACTGTATTTTGTTCTAGGTCTTTTTATATGACATTTAAATTAGTTAATGAAAGAAAGATGATTTTTTTTATATTTTCCTGACCTTTGGCTTAGTTGTGAATGGAGAGTGGTAGGCTTTCCTTTCTAATAGGGGTAAGTGCATGCTCTGGAAAGAGAGAAGGGAAAGAAAAATGAAGCAGATTTACCACTCATCAGTAATGCTCTGTTGTTATTATTACCTTGGGAACAAAAGTTCTTTGCTGATCCATCAAATTTAAATAATATGGGGAGTAGCAATGTCTCACAGTGTTAAGGGTTAATATTCTTCTACATTCTGTCAGCTTGTCAGTATGACCTTTTCCTGAGTGTTTTGACTTGGAAGAAGAGTATTTATTGGAAATCGCAGATGTAGGTGTTGTGAGGGGGATATCACCCTTGAAGAATTTCAGCCACCACAGTGTTCTGGTTTCAAACAGGCAGTCTAGCAGAAAGCTTTTTCTCGGTTTAGGTGAAGTTCAGCTAGTGATATACAAAACAGTCTATGTCCCTAATTCCTATGTCTCCACAGCCATCTAGTCCACTGTTTTGAGAGCTAATTAAATGTAAACATTTAGGTGTGTAACTGGTTGTAAAAAGAACTGTATATGAAAGCTGTTCCTACTTAAAGACACTTATATCAGTCTTGTTTATGCTCCAGCTTCCATGTTTTTCATTGTTTTTCTAAGTTTTCACGTTATCATAGAAGCAGGTTTTGAGCTTTGTGCTGGCAGAACAGCAGGCTGGTACAGAGCACAGTCTGGGTAACACCACATGCGCTGCAAAGGGCACAGTGTACAAAGAAAGCAAATTCAAAACACTACGTACAGCTCTGAAGATGATTTTGTTGGACATTACCATGAATGAGCTCCAGGAGACACAAGGCAGAACGAGCAGGATGCTCTCAGAGAATTAAAGAGAGGAATGTGATTGCTGCCAGGAGCACCAAGCAGTTTCTAGCAGGACCATGATTCAACATTGTGTTGGCAGAAATTTAGGCACCATCTATCTTTTTCACTTGGTACATGTGGTTGATGGAGTTATAGGTAGTTCTCTAAACTAGAGATGAATCAGGAACAGACTAGAGTATGGAGGAGGAAAAATTTAGTCATTGTCTCTGCTAGTCTCAAATAGCTTTGAAACAGCATGTGTAAGGCTCCAAAAAAGAAATCAAGTATTTGAAAAAAAACACATGCAAATTTTTTGAAAGAGGAAATTGGAGGCAGCTTTTTTATTTTGATGTTATGTTGTATAAAGTCTTGTTTCTTACTTTTTACTCTGTGATCTAATCAAATATCTCAATATCCTGCTTGTTTCAGTCAACATCTTGAAGACTTAGCTCTTTTGTAAGAAACCAGTTGAAAGTTCATATAGTTCCAGATTAGTTATGAGCATTTTCTCATAGGAATAAAGCTCCTATTTCTTTGGAAATAATCCCATTGGTAAACAGCAGCTGCAATAAACCTTCCACCAAGAAATTTGATACATAGTTCTGAGTATGCAGATATCTCTTTTATTCATCACCAGTTTCCAAACATGGAATTAGATTAGGGAATGATGAAGCAGAAACTGAAGTATCATTTTGTGGAGAAGAGCATTTCGGTGGGAATGTTGTGAGTGTGTTGTGACTGCAATGTCTGATGTTTACAGCTTAATATCAGAAAGAAACATTAGTAACAGTACCTGTTGGTCATCAGTAATGCTCTCTTACATATGTACATGTTATACCCATATATACTCAGTTACATAGTTACATGCTACCACAGAAATTATAGATGTTAGATGAAGGATGTGTGGTATATTATGACCATATTAACTGGAATAAATCTCGATTACCAGATTAAGTTAACTAAATTATTTCAAGTATCTGAAATAGTAATCTAATCTGTGTGGTGTTCTTTTAAAAAATAATGGTTTGTTTTATATAAATATGTGTGGATCACAATTGCAGGAAATTTTTAACAGTGGTTAGTCAACTTGCACAGCAAATATCAGGCTCATAAAATGCTCTCAATGGCTATGTACTCTACCTTGAAATGAAATTCTTGCTATTGTTCCATGATGGGACAAAATTTTGATGCTGTTTGATGCAGTTTATCAAGTTTTCTGTCCTTTTTTTTTGGTTGGTTGGTTGGTTTTGGCTTCGGGTTTGGTTTTTTTTCTGTTTATTTTTGTTTGTTTGTTTGGGTGTGTTTATTGGGTTTTTTTCCCCTGTTGTTTCTTGGTTTTGTTTTTTGGTTTTGTTTTTGGGGGTTTTTTTTGGGTTTCTTTGTGATGTGCTGTGATAAAGCCTATGTATTCTANTTGTTTGTTTGTTTGGGTGTGTTTATTGGGGTTTTTTTCCCTGTTGTTTCTTGGTTTTGTTTTTTGGTTTTGTTTTTGGGGTGTTTTTTTGGGTTTCTTTGTGATGTGCTGTGATAAAGCCTATGTATTCTAGTAGCAATTTTGTGACCTCTTTGCTGGTTCTTTCTCTGGAAAAAAAAAATCGTAAATTGCTGGTTGTGTGCCGTTTCTTTTCATAGTCTATTCTCAGTTGGCATTTTTTTGTACCATAAGAAGCCTAAAACTCCATCGAAACCTTCTTGTGATTGCTCTCATCGGCAAATACGTATTGAATTGGGTAAATGAGGGCCAGGCCACTGTGGTGTGTATCCTGTATCACAAGTAGTCACACTTTAAAGGGAGGCAAGGAGCAGAAGGCTCCAACTTCAGTGTGCATTTTATATACTGACCTTCGAAGGCGTTGCCAACCATCTGGAAAGAGTTAGAAATTCTGCATTGCTCAGGATCTTTGTTTTATTTGTAATTCCAGGATTTTCTTTTTCTTTCACCTTTTTACTGTCACATCCTATGTAGCCTGAATACCCCTTTGCGCCTGGCTGAAATAATAATTGTTTGCCAGCTTACAATCAAAGCGAGCACAGAGGGAAACAGCTGAGCCGTATTAAGCAGAGGCAGTCTGGGATACATTTCTTTACTCCTGAATAACACGCCACAGGTGCAGGATTAGCCTGGCCTATGGTGCTGTGTTTGCTTAGCAGAGCCACCCTCTGCCTCCTCACATGGCTCTCATCCTCGGGGAATCTGGCAGCGGTGTAGCGAGCACGCGGAAACTCCGTGTAAGTGGAAGTCTTTAGCTTTTCAGCTCACAAAGCACTTGTGCTTCCCCCCTGCCCTCATCTTTCCCTTTTTCTTATTTTTTTCTTTCTTTTATGTTCTTTTTAATTTTTTTGTTTTGGTTTGGTTTGGTTTTTTTTGTTTTTGTTTAAGCCTAATTTGAGCAGAACACTTGAGAGACTGGGATAAAAAAAGTTCAGTGAGTTCTTCAGAAAGGTCAGAGAGGGCTGAAGGAAAAGCAGCATTGCTGGTGTGCTGGCAAGATGTGGGGCAGCAGGGAGCCAGCTGCTTGTGGTGCACAGGGTCTGGTGTTTGCAGCTTTGATTCCTGCAGGGACACACACTCACACTCTCTGGAGATTTCCTATTCATTCGCTTGGACTGGGGCTCAGAGTTTGTTTGGTGTCAGGAGGCCGATGCAAGCCTTTAGGTGCACTTTGGTTCAGATTTAAGGAGAAAGATGGCAGATTTACAGAGAAAATACTGCAGATAAAAGATTTCCTGTTTTCCTTTTTGGTGAGGATTGAGGAAGAGATTTTTAGAAAAACTAGTACTTGGAAATCAGCCTGATCTTAAAATGACATTTCACTTTCTCTCCTTTATATTAACCTTTGGATTTGAAGTTAATTTAAAAATAAACATTTTGGCAGTAATAGGCTAATTTTGGTGCCAGGTTTGCATTGTGGGCATGAATTTCAGTGCTGGGACTGGTTTTAGCTTTAGTGATAGTCAGATTTCTGTCTAACTTTGGTGATATATAGTGCTTGTGTATGTCAGTAATGCTTATTAAAACGCTGCATCTGTTCTATACGTTTCAAATACCAGTTAATTGGAAAAATAGCCAAATAATAAAAACCAATGTGCTTTTTCTCCTACTCATTGCTGTTCATATCTGGCTGGATACAAAAAAAAAAAAATTACATTTGATGAGAATTGTAGAGAAATCTGTGGAGAATGGAAAAAATGCACATGCATCTCTTGAAAACTTCTGGTCAAGGGGAAGAGCACATGGGATGTGAGCTTGCCAAGAGTGTTTGCAGCGCACATTTCTTAGGTTTTGAGGTTGTGTGTGAGGTGTAGTTGTGAAGATACATCTGTTTGACCTTGGGAAAGAAGCAAAGCAAGTAAACACAGTGGGGTGAGGGCTGTCCTCCTCTTGAAGAGGCCAGGGTGGGTGGGCAAGCATGGAAGCCTGTTGGTGGGCACTGGTTGATGGGCTGGTGACAGTGTCACTGGCATGGGTGGCACACATCCCCTTCCTGCCTAGACGTGAACTCTGGGGCATTCAGAGAGGGAAATGCTATTAGGCTGCTCGAACACTTCTGGAAAACCGTTGCACTTATGTCTGCAATCAAAATTCATTATTGTTGTTCCGTGCGTGTAATTAATTTTGGTTTGCAGCAGAGATGCTTTCTTCCCCCTCTAAATGGATTTGTTTGTTTTCTGTCAAAGTGAGTAAGTCAATGACACTTTCTGTTGCATTGGGCCGTGTTTGCAGAAGATAAGGTTTGTGCCTCAGCCCTCGTTCATGAACACAAAGATCTTCTTCATCACTTACAGTTTCCACACATGCAGTTCAAATGCCTGCTCAGCGTGTGTGGTGAGGCCAACAGTAGCAGCAGTCAGTTCAATGCAGCCCCTGCCTTGGCAGCTTAACAGGGCAGGAATTTATACTGTCACTTGTTCAGTTGCTTGAAACTCTGCTTGGCCTGGTGACCTGTCAGGGTGGCGTTTGCCTCCAGGCAGAAAAATTCTTGGAGCACTTCATTCAGCAACAGTTAGTTGCTGAGAGTGCCGTAAACACGCGGGATTTTGGGAAGCAGATGGCATTAATCCATGAAAAATTATCAAAATACTAGTTATTTTTTTAGACACCAAATAATCTGTAATTCTGGAAGACAGACAGGCACTTGAGGAAAAGTTGAAAGGGGAATTGGTAGGAAGCATCATCATCCCCATGATTTGGGAAGCATGTTAAGTTAATCAATAATCTGAGTTTAAAGGAAGTTATATATATATGGCCACAGAATTTGAAAAAAAAAAACCAAAAAACCATTAAAAATATACAATGCTTGTACCATAACAGCTATATGACAGTTCTGGTTTTGTCAATATCTACACTGTTTAATTTATTCTTACAAGAAGAGAAAAAGGGAATGAAACCAATGTAGCAGAAATTAGAAAGGAGTTGGTAATTTATGAGGTTAAGTTGCTCTTTAGGCTATGCTGGGATTATGTCACATTTACTCCTGAACAGACAAACCCAGTCAGTCAGAAGGGCACTGGCACCTCTGAATAGTGTTGGCACTGGTTTCTGCAAGCATGGCATGTGCACATGCTAATTATATTTTAATATCCAGGTGCAGTCTTTGATCTTGAGGTGAGAATGGCTAGCTGGTATTTTTATCTTCCAGGCACTATTTTTGTCTCAACCACATGGTGCTCTTGTGTTCCTTCTCTTTCAGAAAGGCGACGGGAGTGACAGTGATTCATTAAACATGCCTGAGAGAGCCATGAGGTCAAAGCTCTCTCTTGCTGTTTCTTTTAAATTCCATTGTCTGTATGCCTCAATCGCACTATCATCTGAAATGATAATAAGTAAAAATCTGCAGCTTGCCCAGTGCAATCTTTGCTGCTTTCCTAAAGATCATATAGCAAAGCACAGATTAATAGCAATGGTATCACATTGCATTGCTTCTCATCTGTGTATTCTTTCCCCTGTTGCTGCTGTTCAGTAGAGTTTTCAAGATCACTTGTAGTGATATTTTCATAATCTCCTGATGATCACATTTGGTGCTTGCTGCTTGGAACTGCCAGTATATGTGGTGATTTTCAGCTTAGAAACAGAAATAACTACTGTAGGATGTTAACAATAATCTTCCATATTTTTAAAATATATTTTTTAAATGTAGAGTGTGGCACAGACTGCTGGTTGTTAATATCCAAATTGCCTCTTTGACATATTTGTGCCCTAATTTCTATCCCCTGTTTTGAGCATAATTTAACCTTTATGAATCTATGTTGACTACCCCGATCACGTTTTTGTCATTCATGTTGACAGAGATGGCCTCCAGAATGAGGTGCTCCATCATTCTCCTTTCACAGAATATTCTGACTTGAAAGGGATCCTCAAGGATCATCAAGTCTAGCTCTTGAGTGAATGGCCCATATGGGACCAAACCCAAGTGAGCTAACTTCAGGCATTAAAGTGAGGCTGACTGGCCAGTAGGTTCCTGGCTTCTTCCTCCTGCCCTGTTTGAAAACTGGGGTGATGTTTGCTTTCTTCCAGCTCTCATGCACCTCTGTGGATGGCCACAGCCTTTCAAAGATGATCGTCAGTAGACTCATTCTGGTGTGTGCCAGCTCACTCACCACTCATCGATGCATCCCGTTGGGGCCTATGCACTTGTGGATATCAAATTTGTCTAGGTGTTGTCTAAGCCAATCCTCCTTGACAAAGGGAATGTCTTCCTTAAAGCATTCCTTCTGGGTCAGGGATTCCTGAGGGATGATGTTGACACTGAAGACAGTTGCAAAAGTGGCCTTCAGTCTCTGTTTTCTCTGTGTCCAGAAGAATCAGTCATTCTCACATTGGACTTTGGATCTCACCTTAGTGTTTATGAAGTATTTGCATTTAATTGTTCCAGATTGATAGCTCCAACACATTTACCTTCGCTGTGTAAAATACAGCTCTTGAAAAGGGATTAAAAATAAAGAAATTGTAGTGGTATCTTAATGAGAATTATGTTAACTACCTGCTCATTCGTCTTTGCAAATATTAAAGACTAACTTATATTTTAAAAGCTTGAATTTTGTCATGGAGCATTTACACATTGAACCAAAGGATTGTAGAAGGTAGAATTACGCAAGATGTTTGACACAGCTGGGGAGTATTTATTAATGGGGAACTACAGTGGATAAGAATAGACTTTCCTGAGTCCAACCTGACAGGATAAAACACTTTGCATGCACTTACGTTTTGAAATTTTAAAGTTGTCTTTCTTTTCTACTTTTTTACATTGTGTTGATACATTGTCTCATGCTATGAAAAATGTGCCAACCGATTCCCATTTTCTTCCAAATGAAAAATATGTCAAAGATTAACTGTGGGCATCAGAAATGAGAGGATAACAGACAGCAGATTTCATGTTCATTTTCCATAGGCTGTGTTAGCAAAGAAGCCTTTTGTGTTTGTTAGCTGTGGGTAGTATGGAATGGATATTAGTTTGGAGGGTCTTTTCTCAGTGGCTTTGTCACAGCTTGTTACATTACATGCTAAACTTTTTAGTTAATAATTCTGAAAAATAAAGACATTGCTTAAAGTGATGCCGGATGCTTGTAACTATATTGGCACTCAGTGGCAATTCTATGGATATAGACAGGAACAGTTTTTAAGAAAAGTGCCTTGACAAGTTGTTTAAAAGTACATTTTATTTTAAACCTGATTTGCATTATGAATAGAAACAAAACCACCCCTAACTTTGAAATATACAGATGAGAAGGAGCAACTTGTAGGTTCCCTGTATTTTGTTGTACAGGGCAAATCATACATAAGCCCTACAATGTTACATTTTTTGTAGTATGTCAGTTTATTACAGTGGATGTATAGCAAGGTACAACTATTTTCAAACACAGATTGATACCAATCTCAGTTTGGGCTCACTAGTGCCATATAGTCACACACTGAAAAGCAAAGCGTGCTGTTTTCATTTTTTTCTGGTATATTAATGCCAGATTTTGTTTACTGTGGTTTTGGATCAAAAATATGAAGGTCGCAGCATCTGATATTTCCTTGAGTTTTATGGTAGCCTTGAATATCCAGCAAAGAGAAACTGTCATGATCCAGTTTTCCTTCTCTGTTACATAATTATCACCAATAAAAAAAGTGTTTTACTGTTACCTCTTGACTATTTTACACAGACTGAGTTAAGAGGTGTAATTTATTTCAAGTCTTTTAACTGTGCTGTGTTTTCATTGCTGACTGTTTGCCAAAAAATATCCCATGGAAATTCTTTTATCTGGTAACTGTAAAGAGCAGCGAGTTAGCAGTTACTTATTTCCCTTTTCTCCTAAAACAATCCTGTTGTGTGATGGTATAACCCTGGCCTGGTGGGAAGTCATCAGGCTGTGGTTTATGATATGATATGGCATAGGAAACTAGAAGGGTGTTGCAAGATAGTTTTGTATTTTAATAAAAGTTTGTTTGAGGAAAAGTACACTGTGAAGATTAGTGCAAGACATAGATGAAGTCGTCTTGTGGCTTCAAAATTCCATCTTTACTATTTTATCAAGTTGACTGATTTTCTTCTCAGGGGTGCATGGTTTTAATTTGTTTTCAATTACTGTTCAGACACTTTTGTGTGAATATCCTTAATTACCAGTTCAATGGAGCAGTTGAAACAGTTATTCCATGATGTGCAGAGCTTCTTAGGTGTGTGCCTTCTCTGAAGCAGTAAGCCTCGCTCCCAGTCAGAGGGTGCTGTCGCCAGATGTTGTTGTTAGACTGGGAAAACATGAATGGATAGCATTCAACCAATCTGAGGCTTTAAATACCCTGTGTAGAAAGAGGAGTAAGNTTTTTTTTTTGTCCTTTGTGTCTGTTTGAGGAAGGAGCGAGTCTGACTTACTCCTTGCAAATCCCTGCAAGGTCATGAGAGATTTGCTTTTTTCACTGCATAGACAGCACATAAATCTCACAGCTGTGGCACAGAAATCAATCTGTTAAGATAACTATTGCTAATTCTTCATCCACCAGGAACAGGATGGCTTAAAATTCAAACTGCAGAATACAGAGAGACAGAATAAAGAGCTTTTCACCTCCTACATTACCAGACTTGTTGAATCGGAGCAGTGCCCAAAAGTCATTACCATCCAATGGCTATGGGCCAGTGTGAAATGAGTTACTGGGCTTTATCCAGATTCTAGTGGAGAAATTTCTGTCCAAATCACATAACTATGGCTACAGTTGGCAGGGGCTGAAGTACTTACTGGCAGCCATGGCAGAGAGTTTGAGGACTGAATGTACACTGAGAGTGGCTCTCTAGATCAGGTTTTTTTCTGCACCTACAGGAGCCAATGTAAAGCTTAAATAGGTGATTTTCCTTTTGTGTGTGAGGTACCACTGCCTGCAGACCTGTCAAACCAGCAAACAGCAACATTGTTCGAAATCAATTTAGAATTCATGTGCATAATTACTTCATTGTCACTGTGGAGTGCAGATCTATGATCACTTCTCACACATTTAAAAAAATTACAGCAGAACTCCCAGAAATGCCATAAAAGGGTTTGCCACATGACAAAGTATTTTGCTGCAAATCTTAGTGCTGCTAGATGGAAGACTATATCCAAGAGGGATTATTTGTTGACAGTGGAGGTTACTAGGGGTTTAAATTAGACATTAACATTACCCTGTATGACCATGAGAATGACTTTCATTTTACAGCACTTCATTTTCATTGTTTTCCTTCTTCCGGATTCAGGATCTTTGTAGACCTTCTTTCTGTAAAGGACCACAAAGCATGGAGGGAGACACACACTAACACATGGAAAAAACAAAGCAGTAGCATGCTGCACACAGTCCCCATTCTCAGGTAGAGGTTCATAACAGAGGCCATCACATCACAGTTTTCAGTGGTCCCAGTCCTAGAGAGGAAAGTATTTCCAAGGAGTAGCACTCCAAAGAGACATCAAAGCCCTGGCAGCTGACTGCCAGTCCTTGTGGTGGATGGTGCTTTATAGATGCAGGTGAATTTTAGTGGAAAAAGACAGTTAAGCTGAGAAACTCACTTGAACTTGATGAATCTGTACCAGTCTGATGATGAAGTTCAGGTGCTCAACTGCTTTGATGAATTCCCTGATGCAGTCAGTAAGTTTGTCAGCAGACTAAAATAACCTTATTTTTGACACCAGCGTTTTTCTGCAGTTCTCCCAAGCTGTGCTTAGTGCATCAGGGGTGGGAAGCTGACCATGAGCAGGCTGCAACAGAATAGGCTACAGCAAAGAAGCAGCCAAGCTTAAATAGCTCCAAATCTCCTGCTTTCAGGGCTCTAGGAGAGCTTTGAAAACCCAACGGGCTTCTAAACCCTAGGCAGAGCCATGTCTGCTTGACGATCATGTGCTTGTTACAGAACAGCAGCAAATGCAAGATAGGCAAGCTGTTCACCATCCCAAAGTGTGCTTTTCACACCTGAAATCAGGAGGAACTTGTTGCCAGGCTGGAAAGGTCTCCCCACTTCTCATGTGAGTGAGTTCCTACACATTTCCTTTTGGGGAAGGGACTGCTGGAAAATCTTTCTGCGCTGAAGTCAAGCAGACATAGAAGTCAAGAGAAGACCTTGTTGAAACTCAGCTCTGAGTGGGAGGAGAAGAGTTCTTACATGCTCCACGGTTATCTGCTGGGTGAGACACGTGAATTTCAGAGGCAAAAGATCTGCCCATCATTTTAGCTAGCAGCCAGGAAATGAAGGCATGAAAGGAGCAAGAGAATACAGTAAGAAGAGTTTTACATTTTAGAAGACAGAAAAAGCTTGATTGAAAGTGTCTTATTCCTGCCTATTTTACTTTCATTTGATTTAATATATTTGACACCGAACTGCAATGATTTTGCACTAGTTTTGACCCTGGGCACCAGGTGGAAGCAAAATACTAGGCTACATTCCTAATTCCAGCTCTTGGAAGATGTAAATTTAAATGCCAGCCTATCTGTCCTAAACGTTCCCAAAACCAACTACATCTCTAAATAGCTACCTGTAATGCTTTGATAGTACTTCAGAGTTTTGATTTCAGTTCAGCAACTTCTGCTTGTCTTGTTATATCTGAGGGTACAACCAGGTCTAGGGCTGTAAGCTGTTGTTTATGGCAAGTTTTGCAGAAGCTGTTCATGTTCACATTGCTGATGAGTGATGGCCACAGTTTGTGTTGGAGTATGACTGTTTTATGTGCTTGTTGGAGAAATGATCTGTGGTTGTATATATTATGAGGATGGTATTTAGCTGCCTAAATTTAACATACTCAGGCACCATCATATGTGTAATTAAACCTTTCCACCTTTTCTTGTGCTAGGTGTAAGAAGCTTTTGTCTTCACACTCCTTGTTGGGAAAAGATCCCTGCTAAAACTGCAGGTAGCTTGTAGAAAGAGCTGTGGATATAATGTACAGAGCAAGTTATTACACTCATGAGGTAGAAGTTCATTTGGTTGCCTCATGAGCGTGAAGTCTGGAAATCCTTGACAGAAATATTAATAGTTGAACATTCCCCATTCAATGGTAACAAAGTAATACTGACAAAAATTGCTGATTGAAAGAGAATTTAGGTAATCCCTAATCCTGTGACCCAGGGAGCAAACATCTCTTGATGTTAGTTTGTTATGCACAGGCTGCCTAATCATATTAGGAGAAACAAAACAAGTGCATTGTTTTTCTCTTATTTTAGGCATCTACTTCATCTTAAGGTGCAGCTGCAAGTACACAACAACACATACGCACAATGCATCTTGAGTGAACTCATGCATTTGGTTCTGATTTTGCCAAATGTTAGTGAAAACAGTATGGGACTGACAGCCAATTGTGTCGTGAATCCAGTTAATATCTTAATGCTGGGCACAAGGGTTACAAGCCCGTGGTTTGTATATGTTTTGTAACTTGTCTGGTTTGACTTTAGAAAGAGGTGAGCTAATCAAGAAGCCAGTTGGTTGTAGTAGGATACAGAGGTACTGAGCAAAGGTCAAGCTCTGTGAGTTTTGTGTTTCATAGGAGTAATCATCTGGCACAGTGAATGATTCTCTTTCATGCGTCTCAACCTAGTATTACTAATGTACCTCTTGTGCAAGGAATGTGCAAGGAGTGGAAGGGCTATGATGTTAAAAAGGCTACTAAATGCAGTGTTCTTATATGCAAAGCCCCACTTCTCCCAGAGCTAACAAGATACAGTTTTTTTGTGACTTTACTTGCATTATCTCATGTTACACTGCAGAGAATTAAAGCCTGTCTGCCAGTTGTTGTTCCCAGTGTCTATCCCAGAGCTGGCACAGAAGAGGATAGATATGCAGCTTGGAGGTATGATGTTCCCTGGCTGGTGCCATGCTTCCAGGAGCCCAGGCTGGGCTTTTTCAGTCCTCCTAAGAGCAAGGACTGCTAGAACAGCCTCGTGCTTCCTCCAGCCTTTCACTGCTTCAGAGTTGTTCAGCCTCACTCCCACCTCAGTTGTTGATTGCAATCCAAGCCCTGAAGTGTAGCTGCTTGTCCCCATCCCCTCTGCCTGTTTGCCCACCCTATCTCTCCATAGGGAGCTAAAAAATGTAGAAGTTTTGGGTTTTTTGTCAGCTGTACAATATATTAGTCCTAATGATGGAGATTTTGGAAAATTTTAGAATAAAGGGCAGTCAAAATAATTATAATACCGATTGTTCATAAAGGCTTAACAGTAAATCAAGAACCTCAAGCCTGCTCTTCAACTACTCTTTTAGAGGCAGCTGCTTGTAAATGACCCTTTGCTAAGATTTCTTACAGGGAACCAAAAGGAGAGTGAGGAACTGCCCGTTGGAGCTTTTCATGCTAATCTCATTTTTGTCTTTGAGGATTAAAACTTTTGCAAGGACTGAAAGCTGATATTTATGAGTAGAGCTGGGGGGAAGGAGGTTGCTTAAACAGCTCCTAGCCTATCAGCAACATCTCCAGCTGTACTCCACCAGCTCCATGGAGAGTCAGTACTCTGATATTTTTAGAAATAATCACCTCCATATATTTCAGCATTGTTCATCCAAAACCACATTCTTCTCTTTTACTTTGTTTATAGATTTTTCTTTTACAGAAATGAGCTCTTTCCCTTGTTTTCCAAGCAGTGCTTCTGCAATTCAGTGACAGAATGTGCTGTTGAATTTGAAGGAACATCAGTTCCTGTTAAGTCTTTGTTAAATTGTATGCCTATGTTCTGCCCTGCCTGGAGTACCATAAATCCCACTGATTTTTATGGGGTTCAGTGAATGCAGATCTGTGCTGAGTGCTGTAGAGATAAAGAAAGCTCAAAGGTGTAACCAAGGATTTGACCTGTGTAATGCAATAGAAGAAAAGCTGTACTGTGCAATATATAATAGTAATATAATAGATAATAGTAAAAGCACAATATATCTCTTGGCAGTGGCAGAACTCGAACATCAGTACCTTTGATATAATACCACCAAGGTCCAATAAGCCGCAATCATGATGACCATTCCAAACTGCAGAAGAACACTCTGTGGTGAATGCTTATCTCAAATAACTTCTTTAAATTTTGGTAGGCAGAAGTAGTTTAAAGCCTTCATTTCAAGTCTTGCAATACAGCCTAGAACTGTTGCTTTTTCTTCCTCCCTTACAGCCAGTTTTCTAGACAACATGCCCTTGCGAAGTTCTGGCAAGCTGAGCATGGAGACCAGAAAAGATGGTGAGAGTACAGCCCCTGCTCCTCCCCAGAAGAAGCTGTTCTGCCAGTGCCACCACCACTGCCCTGAGGACTCGGTCAACAGCACCTGCAGGTTGGTGGGGTAGATATCTGGTGATGATACATGGGAAAACATACTTGTGGTAGCTCAGCAATCCCAAGTTGGGTGTCGCAGGTTTTGTTTAAGCAGTACTACGTAAATTACTTGTTTTTCACAGTGTCTGAAAATCGGAAGTAATTTTTGCCTGGATATCAGCTGCATGGTTGTTGTTGTTTTGTTGTGTTTTGTTAGGGCATACACATATTTTTATTTTAGATACTACTTGTTTTAATGCATTGCATATGAAATATTCTGAAGGTTGAACTTTGTTTTTAAAAGTGCATGCAGTTAATGAGAGGAAACCTAATGAAGATATATTGAAATGTCAAGAAGTACTTATTAAGTTATAGTTGCTCTCCATAGAATACTATATCTAATACCATCGCTCTCAATAGAATACTATTTAGAAGAACCCTGGTCTTTGAGTCTGCAGCAGCTGTATCTGTAGGTCCTTAAGGCTTTAGGGTTTTTTTGTTGTTGTTTGGTTGGTTTTGTTTTTTGTTTGTTTGTTTCCATGCTAAAGGAAAACTATCTTGAGGTGAAGTGTTGAGTATTTTGGCCTACTAGCTGTAGCCTTCTGTTTAATTTTGGGCTTAGAGAACTAGGGATTTCTCATTTGGGTTGGATTCTACTTCCTCAGGACCTTTTGGCTCCGTGGGGAAGAGGCAGGTCCAGATGTGCACAAGCTCCTTGAAGGCTCAGCACTGATCTGTGTCGCACTGGTTGAAGCAAGCAGAGGTGACTGAGGGTACCTGGGAGGGGACCAAGCTGCTGTTCCCCTACCCAAAAGCAGCTCTTGCTGGACACATACAATAGCTGTTGAATGAAGGGTGAGTGAAGGTTGAATGAACCTCTGTCTTGGCTTGAGGTGCAGGATAGAGTTTGCTTTAGCTGCAGCAAAGTTGGGCTGAGCTCTTCATGTTCCATATGAGGAATTCAAACTTCTGTGCTTGGCTAGAGCAGGTGTGATACTGGAGATACCAACTATCAGGCAATAGCCTGGTGGAGCTATGGGAGTCAGAGAAGCATTGAAGCAGGGCACAGATATGAGCCCAGCTGGAGATGCAGTGCTGTTTGAGGTGAGATTGTCTAACACTGTGTCAGCTCTTCAAGGCAGCATATTTAAAAGATAAACGAGGAAAGCCTAAGGCTGCTGAAGATACCGATTGCTCTGTTGGATGTTTGAGTGTGGTTTTGCAGCCTGACTTAATCCTTCTCAGCCTGCAGTTTCCTACTAAAATGTATCATGGTGACAGCTGTAAATACCATTTCCCCTTTCTAACCTCTTCCTACAAGCCCATGCTCCAGCCAGGAGTTAGACCTAGCTGCTCTCACGTGACAGTCAGTTTAAAAAGCTATAAAACCTCCCTCTGATACCAATTTTCAGATCCCCTGCAGCGTGAATCAGCTGTTTCCTGTTCCTGCCCAGCAAGAGCCACAGCTTTCATATGTTCTGTCTCACACATGCAGCAACAGGGAATTTACAGATGACTTTTAAATCTGTGAATTAGGAAGCACAAAGGGATCAATGTTGAGGAACTGACTGGACAAGGTTTATCCCCCAGCTGGGTAGGCCTGCTGTTGTACCTCGCTTTGTAGGCATCATTGACATGAAGTATTTTTCATGGAACTATGAGTAAATGTCCTTTTAGAATGGGTTTGTGCATTTTCCCTCACTGCAGTACATTCTTCAGAGTCTCCTTTACGGTGTCAAATGTCAAACATTTTTTTAGGTGTTAATGCCCAATGATAGGCAGTTAAGTGGTAATAAAACATAAAATTGTCACCCTTTTGTCTTCATAATCCTTGAAGACTTCAGGCTTGAATGTTCTGCTTTGCTGCCGGAATTATTTTTTTCAATTTAGACAGCAAAATAATAATTGAAGGTGGAATTTATCCATCAAATATTAATCACTTTTCTATCCGGTCAGGAGTTTCCTGGAACAGTCAGGAGACTTGCTTTAGATCAACTCTCTCCTGCCCTGTGCTGTCACCTGAGCAGTGCCCACCTTGCCACTTGTCTGGTGAGCAACAGCATAAGTGAAAAATTTCTGAGGAGTTTGGAGTAATACAGAACAAATTAAATGAATTTAAATGCACTGCCTTCATGGCTTGTCAGCAGTAATCATGTTCATGATAGTGATCATTGCTATGGCTCCCACTGCCTTGGTGTGAGAGCTGCAGTGAGGTGTGAAGGACTCACAAAACCCCTTGTTGTCTCTGTACCTCTTTAACTGTTAGTGTAATAACTCCTTTAAATTCCCTGCTACATAGCTGGAATTATGAATTACAGAGGAAAGAAGATCCTGAGCCTGCTGTTGGGAAATCATGGGGTTTAGGTGTCTGGTTAGCTGGTTAATACGTATCTGGTTAGTTGGCTGGATAGAGACCAAGTTTCAAAAGATTTGAGCACAACCAACCAGGTTAGCTGGGATTATTAGTTTCCCCTGAGGTTTGGGATCATCCTGCTAGTGAGGCAGTAACTTTCATATTTTATTCTGTGTGAATGACTGTTGGCACAATTTTAAAGCACTCAGGGAATCACTGAGCGTCACTATAAAGGAAGTTTCCCCATTTTGAAGTTCAAGAGGTATTGATTGCAGTGTTTGTCTGAAGAATAAATTGACTGCTTCAGAGTAAAACTTTTTGCATTAATTATCTGCTTGCCTATAAAAGCCTTTTGCATTTTATATTTTTAAGAAAAAAATTAAAAATCAAACCTCTTGTCAGCTCTATCAATCTGTGAAGTTTTGGGCTGTGCTTGAACCTTCAGGATTTGAACCTGCAGCTCAACAGGAATGACCAGTGTGTTCTGGGGGACCCAAGGGCCTGGCAAAACTCTCACACCCAAGAAATTCACAGAGCACATCCACAGCCAGGACTTGGCTCTGGAGAGCATCAGCCACTGTCTGTACCAAGGTTCTTACTAAAGCAGTGAAGCATTTTATGAGCCCAGGAGCAAGAACCTCTGAAAGTTCAATGCAAAAGCATTTCCAGCTGTGTTTAAATTAAAACCCTCAGAATAGAATAGCTAGTCCTATTGCCATCACCATTAAAAATTTTCTCATAAAAAGCAGTCTGTCATCTCACATGAAGATTCTTATCTGCTCCCACAGGTATTCAGCTTTAAAGTATCTATCCGGCCCATTGTACCAGGGGTCTGAATATAAAAATATAAAAATGAGGACATCTGGTGGCCATTTAAAATCCTCTCCATAATTGTATTTGTAGAAATTTAAAAGCCAATATTCTTTAACCACATCTATATCAAATCCTCCAACAGCCTGCTGTGTTCCTATACAGAATTTCCCTTTCTTCATACTTCTCCAGTTTAAGTTCAACAATACTTTAGAGACACTGCAGCTTAAAAGGCAGAATGCTTTTCTATCTAAGCAGAAAAGCCATAGCTCTGGTTAGAGTGTGCTTTAAAAAACGGGGCAGTTCGTGAGCACAGTGAAGTTTTGGAAGACCCATTATAGTGAGCTCATCAGGGGAGGGTTAATGCCAAGGTGTAGCAAAAGGGGGCCAAGCCAGAAGCTGAGGCTCCTATCCTCACTCACCAGGACCCCATTTCCCCATGGATATGTGAGCACAATGGGCAGACAGCTCCTTCAATAGCCCTGCCTGTGGCTGGAGACAGGCACTCCTGTATCACTGCTCAGGGGTTCTGTGTAGGGGGAAAGATGGGTCACAGGTGAGGCCACTCTGGGTGGTTGAAAAATATTAGTGCACTCAAGGCCCTGACAGTTAAAACCTTTGGAGAAGGCTCACAATCCTCTGCTTGTAAAGGGTGTGTTAAACTGCTGCGTGTTGAAACTTTATTCTTCTTCCTGAACATCTGTGCAATTCATAAAAGGCTTTCAGTAAAGAAGGTCAAAGCTGCTTTGAACACAACCAGGACCTTGTTTTACTGTTCCATTTCAAGTTTTCTCTGTTCAAAGTGAATGCATGGACAGTTGTGTCTAATCATAATTAATTGCATATTTTAAAGCGTGGTGTTACGTCTAATTGGCTTTGACTGTAATGGGATTGCAGTTAAGGCAGAGGCTAATTAGGTGCCTTGTTGCACTCTATTTTCATGCACAAATAAATGCTGACAGTTTCAAAGATTGGGCTGATAAAGTTTAAGTTTCTATGTGTTGCCTACTGGATTGTATTTCTGCCCAGTTGTGTCTTTGGTTATCTAAAGCAATAAAATAATTAAGTTGCTTTTTCAGTATTACCGAAGGTGATAACTCACTTGAGTGATGTTATTTTCATTCTCCTATTCTCCAAATGATATGATTGAATTTTTGTTGTAATTTGGTATGTAGAAGAAAAAAGACAGTGCCAAAAGCACTGAGTTCAGACAACTTTTGTTTTAGTCAACTTTAATTTTTAGGGAAAAGCTGAACGTTTTCTGATGAGAGAGCTATGGTGAGATCTTAAATGTTAGCCTTTCAATTTTTTTAATGTTTATGCTTATTTTTAAATTTCTTCCTTTATACAAGAATTTTTTTTATAATTTAAAAAAGAGTGCAGAGATTTGTCATTTTGCTTTGGGTGAAAGTGAAAAGATGCTCTTGCTCTTTCTGGTATCAAAATGAGGAATATAAAGAGGAGGAGTGGAAAAAAAGTAATAGTATTCGTATGCGCTCATTTGAAATCAAATTAAAGATAAGGGGTCTTTTCATCAAGTTGTGAAAGTTACCTGTCTCTTTGTGATAGGCACTGAATGAGGGAAAGATGTTGCTTTTCAAAGTTATGTATTGTCACCCCTGGCTGTGTCACACGCAGAGCTGGATGGGAAATCTCCAGCAGGCAGATTATGGTAGCTGAGGAATCACATCTTCTGTGAGAAATGGCTGCTGGCCAGTGGGAACATCTGTGTGAGCAGATGCAAAGCTGTTGGCCTTGATTCCTGTCTTGTGACATTTAGGAAAGGTCTGATTTAAGATCCTTGCTTGCTTTGTGGTAATCTGTTATTGTAGCAGCACCTTCCAAATCAGTGTCTGTCAGTGTTTCACTATTAATTCCCTTTGTTTTCCTGGCATTTGACTTGGCTGCAAGAATTCACTCTTGGGAAATATGTGGCATAAGAAATCTGTGCTTATTAGTGATCGCATCCAAAGTGAATTTAGTAACTCCCCTGCACCATTCTCTAATAAGATGGTGCTTCAGTGGAGGAGATTACTGAATGTGTACCCAGATGTATCCAGTAGCAGCACATTGAATTCCTTCTTTACACACCGTTTGCAGAATCAATTTACGCGCAATTAGAATTCACATTGCAGATTTTAAGAAAATGGAAGTTCTATACTACAGATTTTTTTTTCTAGGAAGTGAAGAATGGGTTTTTCATACTGGTTTGTAAGTGTCAGTGATGTACAGATGTTTCTCTTTCTGTAGTCACCAAAATAAACACAAAGTTTGAGACCGTGAACACATCTCTGACATGTTTCTTACTGGCTATATTAGTAAGAACAGTTTCATTTCTACCCTTGTCAGGTGTGAGGTGGGGTAATCAATAAAACAGCGGGGGTGTGCCCTGCCCTTTTCTTGCAGTGTGTGGTCCATCTGACATCCTGTGACTCAGGAGAACAGGTCAGGGGCGAGAGGGGGGAGGCAGGTAGGAGATCCTTCTTTCTTTTCAGAAGAGTCCCTTCTCCCTCTCACCTACGCACCTCAGAAATTCTCAAAAAGATAATGAGTTCTTACATTGCATGAAAACTTTCTGTTATTTGGATTTTTCTTAGAGCTAGAGACAAGCAGTACCAGTGTTTATTCTGCTCAGCAATGCTATTTTTTCCCCTCACTTTTCCTTCATTATTCTAAAGTCTGTAAAAAGCATGATTTATTCTTATCTTTGGAGCTTTGTAATTTGTTTTGTTCTACCCAAACTCATTTTTTCTTTTTAAATTTGCAGTAAAATTTTTAGAGAGACTAAAGTGCATGAGGAGCCTGAATTAAATTTTCAGAAGTGAGATAAGAATCAGAGTCCCATGTGACAAGTCAGAGAAATAGAATTGAAACTGCAGACTTTCTGCTTCTTTTTATCCCTTTTGCAAGCAACTTGACTTCTCCTTCCCCTGCTTCTCTTTGATGAAGGAAGAGTTTTGGGTTTTTTGTTGGGGCCTGTTAGCTGTGAAGTCCATGTTTGTGTTGCACTTGATAGCAATTTATTGTTTTGTTGCTCTGTCCCCTGGGTTAAACTTACTCATTACTTTGAATCAAAGGCACCATGCAAACAAAAATCTAATCTAATATAATATTCTACTCTAATGGATTTCTTACTGTCTCTCTTGGCAATCCTATTGTTCCTATCTTTTCAGCTCAAGCAATGACATCAAGGTGGCTGTTGCCCAGAAGGGTTACTGGCTCCTTTGCCTCACTCCCATGTACAATGTCAGAGAAGGGTAGAAGTCATCACTGGCTTCTCGGAGAAAGTAACTTGTAACGTGCAGTTGGTTACTTTTCACATCCAGAAGTCAGTAACCCATGATATATTATTATTTGAAGTAATAAGCTTACCGTGGCTAGACCCTGCCCCACTAATACAAAAACATGCCACAGACAATGTTTGACATGATCCTATGCAGCATCTCTTGGTTGTGTAGCTAATACTTACAAATTGTGTTTGTCTCTTAGATGTGTAACTGTGGCTCTTGTTTCCTACATCTTCATTGCCCTTGCTGCTGGTGCTCTTTAGACTCTTGTTTCATTTAAGTAAGGAGCAAATCATCTGAAATTTTGCTGTATTTAAGTTTTCTAATCTCTTTTTCTTTTTATTTCCTTGTTTTAACTGAGTTTGTTTCTTCTCTTCTGAAAAATACTCATTGCACATAATAGCCAGTGTTATTTTCCTGAGCAAATAACAGAATATTTTATTTTTCCGTGACTTAAATATCTTATATTAAAAACTTTTCTTCTTTATTTTTGGATCTTCTTCCTGTAGATCAGTCAGGAAGACTGATTTTGTTTCTTACACATTACGTATCCCCTTCCGAGTGCTGAGAACTTAATGCACAGCAATCTCAATAAAATGCAGCCACCCTTTCCGTGCCCTCCACTCCCTCTTTCCATAGCATTCAGGCATTTGACCTTCATCAAGGAAGGACATTTATCACCAGCACCATCTAGCCATCTGTTAGGATACTTGCCCTCCCTGGTGCACGTTCCTGTAAACGGAAGCATTATGGATCACTTCAGGCTTATAACCCAAGTAAACATCTATGAAGGGTGTTGATGATAATTCAAGGACTCATACACAGAAGTGTTGCAGTTCATAATATGGCTAAAACAGGAATCACAAATCACTCTTGATAATATTTTACATTTAGTATCTCAAAAGTGTGTCTTTCTTCAGGTCTCTGCCGTGGTGCAAATATCGGTACCTTGTTCCCACACTCAAGGCAGACTTTGTGTAGCCCTGAAGCTTGCATTGAATGGATTTCCAAAGTCTTATCACACTAATGACCATAGGCAGAGAACTGGGCTGTTTGCTAGTGGGATTTAGGCTGTGAAATGTTGCAAAGGTAAGTGCACAGCTCTGAGGTAGAGCCTCCTTTGGGCGTGCAGGAGCTGGTCCACAGCAGCCCCAGTGTGTCCATTTATGAATGGCAGATTTGCCTGGCAGGGAGCAAAGTTTAAGACAGTATTCAACAGCACATTTTTCACTTCAGTGCCTTTTCCTGATTGATTCTTTCCAATCCACAGCACCGATGGCTACTGCTTCACCATAATAGAAGAAGATGAGTCTGGTGGACATCTAGTCACCAAGGGATGTCTTGGATTAGAGGGCTCAGACTTCCAGTGTCGGGTGAGGAAGCGTTTTCTGCCACAGTGTCACTTGCATTTTTGATAGTTTTCAATTAAAGTGCAGCCAACAGACATTGCTGTGTCCATGTTTCTCACGTCTGTTCACTTGGCAGATAGTTGATCTGCATTGATTACTGAGGGAAGTGGCATTTGTGTCCCCAAAAGATGATACTATAGTTCCTCCTATAATAACAAATCATGATTTTGGTTTTGGCACTGTTGCTCCTAGTAACATTCCCACTCAGAGGAAGTTTGGATTTAGAGAATGGCAGTCTTAACTCCTCAAATCTCCATGCTGGCTAGTTAGTTAGGATATTATTTAATGGACAGCAGCAACATCTATGTCTTACATGCAGTTGCACTTTGGTTTGGGATTTTTGGTGCCAGATACTTCCTTCAAGTACAGTGATCACCCAATGGAAAACAAGTTATCCCTGCAGGAATGGAAGAGGTTTGGAAAATGGAGCAAGGTGGTTCTAAGGTGGTTGCCTTTCCTCATGTTAACCTTAAATGGTTTTAGATGAGTACAGGAATGGTCTAATCATTATGATTAATGGAAGGTATTTTATTCAGCTTCCCACGAGACCAGAAGCTGCAGCTAAATTAGTGCACGCAGCAATTCCTGTATTGTCATGGCTAACCTGCTTTGGATACCTGCATTAAGTCATTTTGGGTCTAACTGATGGATGTATGTGACTTAAACACTTCTGACTTGCACCATTAGAGAAAGCCAGTCCCTTTTGCAGCATTAAGGCACCAATAGGAGTAAGTTAGGAGTGAATTAGTGTCTTAATTACCTGGATGAAATATTGCTGGATACGCTGGTTGGCAGAAATCCTTACTCCACACATCTTAGAAATCTGTAGCAGGTTGCAGTCCAGCTAGAAGTACATCTTTCAATGCCAGAATGACCATTTATATTTACATGGGTAATGACTTGCTTTCTATCTAAATTGCTTGTTGCAGGACACTCCCATTCCACACCAAAGAAGGTCTATTGAATGTTGCACAGGCCAAGATTACTGTAACAGACACCTTCACCCTACACTGCCACCACTGAAGAATCGAGGTAAGATGAAGGAAGTCCAGTCCTAAGCTGGTCTTTTCCTGCTGCCTTAGGGAAAAATAGAGCACAGACTGAAGCACCCCTTATCCAAAAGCATGTGATTAGAGAGATAAATGGCATTAAACAGTATCTTTCCATTCCTGTAGGTTATGTGTGGAGTGGTGCTGATGCTTGTTGTTATTTCTGTTGCATGCATGCAGCGAACACGAGATGCATTAAGAGTAGCATGATGCTGTCCTAGCACAGACCTGCTGAGCTATCAGAGATCATCTCAAAGACCTAGGCTGGTCATGGCAGAGGATGACTCTTGCTGTGTATTTTTTTAGCCTGATAATAAAAATGGAATCCTCTCTCCAGTCCCTGTAACTGCATTACTGTCATTCATAACTTCACACACAAATTGGTCAGTTCAAGTTGACACAAGTCTGTAAGTTTTTCTTATTTGCAAGACCTGATCATCCAGCACTAGGACAATAATGCCTCACTAAAGTGTATTTTTTATGTGAAAAATGTAGCTGAAAATAGAATCCAGGGTAAGAACTCTCACGCTTAAAAAAAAAAAAAAATTGAGATCAAATGGACATGTATTAACTTAGTAGATGCTGAGGCAAGGTTTTAGCCTCAGTGTTTGTTTGTTTAAATATCACTTTCGGAAAGCTAGTAAAACTATTTTTATCTGGGTGTTCAGAATACATTTTATAGAAGTGTATTCCTAAGAAAGTGTAAATTCATCCATAATAAACTCCTGGCACTGGCAGGAATTGTGGTAGTCAGCATCGAGTCAGTTTGGAGTTTGCAGAGGAATTTGTAATCATGGCATTCTATGTTGAAGGTCCAGATCGGTGCACAGATGCACTCTTAATTTCACCAACAGCAGATACGAATGCATGCTTAGAGAAAGCCTTCACTCATGTAAGCTGTTCCCTTCAGGCCTGTGAAATGCTGCACAGATGGGGTGCAGAGTCAGGCCTTTGGAGAGTAGTATGTAAATACTTCACTGTTTACTAGCAAGGCATTAAGGCAGCAAAACCTCATAAAATTCTGACTTCCAACAGAAGAGTTATGTACTACTTTGTTGGTTTATTTAATTTTAAAAAGTTCTTTGGACTGAGAGAGAAGCTCCAAAAAGCAGTCAATATTTGTTCACACTTACTTAGTCTTTCATTAAATATCAGTTTGGAAAACATTTGCCATGATTTCTTCTTCTTACTGGCTGAGTTTATTCTACATTAGGACTACTTAAAAATAGTGAATCAATGCCTAAAACTAGACATCCATCTTATTAAGATTTTACTTACTTGGCAATGCTATCTGCTACTTTTATAGAAAGCAATGAACCAAGATTTTGGTAGTGGCAGAAGTTGTTTGGATCGATGTTGGGTTTCTTCTGTGTGTAAATAAAGTATCGCTTGGGAACCATTGGTGGCAGAGCCATTGAACAGCCGAGAGAATATATTTTAAAAGAAAAATTTCTGGGAGTTGGAGCAGGGTTCTAGCTGCTCTGTGTTGCAAAGTTGACTATTTTAGCATGACAGACAAAAGGTGATGTAGTCACTCAACATACTCAGATTTTTTTTTTAAATGAGCTCTCACACTGCCAGCATCCTGACAGTGTTTTGTAAAATACATTTCAGGAACCGCTTCAATAAATGTGGCTGAACAGGGCTGAAGTCTAAAGCCTTAAGTTAATGTCTCATTCTTGATGCTGGACCTGTTTTAATTTGTTGCTACTGTTTCCTAGTATGAAACCTCAGGAAAAAAAAGCCATAGCTTGAACCACAGACCCTCACTGCAAATACTATGTACAAATACATGGTACTGCCAGTGCCCAGTACTGTGGCTGTGTTCATAATTTCTACTGGAAGCATTTAGATTAGGCTGTGATCGTCTGAGTAATGTAAGAATTTTATGTCAAATTTAACATAAACTGTAAGTACAGAGAAAGAGAAGTAAACTTAAAAACAAGCTGCTTGGAATAACCTGGCCTTCAGGGTTCCATGAAAGGATACATATGCTCCTCAGCATCTAAAAAACAAACAGAAATTTGGCTTCTGATGAACTCACGCCTGAGGTGATACCTCATGGGAAACAAAGTTTAGAGAGAGCATGCAGCTGGAGGTCAGAGGCTGTTGAACTAAAAATTGACCTGTGCACCAAGGTAACAGCTACAGAGGCAAGTGACTTGTTTTCTCTAAGTGCTTTTCCAGGCCTAGTATGTTCTGCAAGGCAAGATTTATTCCATGCCCTATCCTTCTCCTCTCCCCCCCTGGAGAGAAAGGACAACCATGTACATGAAAGTGAGGGCTAGAAAAATTAACACTGGTCGAAGCAAGACTTGTTAAGTAAGATGGAAGAAACAAGAGCTAAGCTTAAGTTTTGAGCTCATCTTGGTACAGAACTAGCAGGATAAAGTATCCCAGAGAAACCATTAAATCCTTGTGCCAGCTATACATCTGTCTTATTAAGGAAATGAAAATCATAATTGGGTCTGATATAACACCTCTGCTTTGAACAATAAAAGATATTCCTGGAAATCCTAGCAAAAGCACAGGCTGAGACCAGTCAAAAGGAGAAATATGTCTTTACTGATTTAGAGCCTATATAAGCAGAAGTGGTGGTGCCACCGTGTCTGGCTCCCTGCCTGTATAGCCAGTGATGAATGGGCAAGGGAATGATTGGAGGAATGATGGGGTTTGATGTGTGCACACAGCCTCCACGCCTCAGATTTCACTGCCGTTTTTACTTGGATAACTGTAACATTCTGAACTGGGGGGACCTGGGGTGGGAGGAGAACCTCCTCTCCCTTTGATATGCTGACTTCTGAACCTTCTGGGTGGCATTTTCAATGCACTCCTCAGCATGGTCCCGCTGATGACAGTGAGTGAAACGAGTGGTGGAGGAGGGGGAAATTGCAGGAGAGTAACAGAGAGGCAGCTTGGTCTCACCGAGCTCCCTGCTGTCACCAGCCTGCACCACTGTTTTCCTACAACGTGGAGCTGTTAATGTGTTGTTTGCTGGGCTTCACTGTTATCAGCCAGCCAAGGTATGCGAAGAAGCTTCCCAAACTTACCGTGTATTTGTTTTACATTTCCCACACCATGCTCCCGGGTGTGGAGCTGACTGCTGCCTCCATGGAAGCTGCTGCTTATTCTCATAACCCTGCTGCTTGGCACCTTGCAGTACCAAGTAACACAGCAGTAAAAAGCACAGCACTGGACTTCTTAAAGGACAGAGTACCTCCATCATGTAAACTGGCACTGACCAGGACCCACCACAGTGTTCACCACAGAGCCCACAAGCAAGTCTCTAGGCAGACTCACAGCTGAGCTGCCCCATCCCTCCTTCTGGTCAAATGGTGCAGGGAAAGGGAGGTTTGTCCTGCTGCTCCGTGGGGAACAACCTGGGCTGGAGAAGCAGGAGAAGAAATTCAGCCTGGCTCAGTGCAGCAGAACAAACAGACATTGCTGGTGTAGGATGGGGGCTTGCATTTAATCTTGTGTTGTCCACACACACACCAGCAGGTTTATGAAGTCCTCAAATTAGCAAGCAAATGAAGTCCTGCCAAAATGCTTTAAAAACACAGGAAGTGTTTGAAAGGTGGGATAGCTCATTTACCATCAGTATTGCCTCTCAAATAGCCAAATAAACAGAAAAGCATATGGAAGTTACTCTCCCCTCCTGTGGGAGCCAGTTGCATGCCTGTGCTGTGCACAGTTGGCATGGGGGACACACCAAGAGTGTCAGTTCTGTATCTGGTCAAAGTCTTGTCAGCTGCTCCCAGCAAGGAAATCAGGACACGTTCCTTTATGTCTTTCATGCTTTCGTTACACTTGCTTTACATCATTGCATTTGAGTACCTAAAGAATTTTGCAGTCTTGGAGCCAGGAGTTCATCTGAGAGCTACACAGCACTTCCAAAATACCTTCTGGCCTCTGGGAAAACAAAACTCCATTTATTTACTTTTCTGAATGGCAGAAGCCCATTAGAAACGTTGAGCATAAGGTTTGGATCACTTAAACCCTAAAAACTATGGGAATTTGATTCAAGATTAAAGCATGTTTATCATCCCTCTCCAAATGTACATACTCGTACATGCACAGACAGCGTGAACAACTTCATGGGCAATACTGTGTCTGCAAAAATGCACAGATTTCCATGGCTTAAACATTTAGCAGACTCAAGTATAAGATCTGAATTTTTCCCTCTGCATCTGACATCAGCTTTCATTACTGCTAAGCCCAGAAGCCCAGCTTCCATCATGCCGTACTCTGTGAAGTGGGAGAACCCTTGCTGTGGATGGTTATCTGGCTTTCTCCCAGGTGCAGAATGCTGCTTTATGGTCTCTGTGCTCTGTTTATTCGTCTGATGGGCTGTGACATCTGAAACTGTTACAACCCACACATTTTAGAGGGAGGTGGTGGCTGACACAGGCTGCTTACAAAGCACAAACCAGAGCCCTCAGCCCTGCTGAGCTGCCACCGCCTTCAGGAGAGCTCTGGATTCCCCAGTGGGCTCTCGGTTTCGACCCACAGCCCACTTGGAGTGGCAGGCCAGGGATAAATCTGCTGTGGCAGGCAGAAGGATGGGCTCAGGTGTTTTCCTGATAGACATCAGTGTCAGTGTCCCCTTTCAAAGGCATCAGCCATGTCCTGAATGTTTACATTATTAGTGCTCCCAGAGCAGGTAATGGCAGGTTAAAACATGACCAGTGTGATCAGGAGGTGTGTTGGTTGATAATCTCTGTTTGTAGTGGAAAGGGGAAGGAAAGAAATTGTTTGGGAGAAAAAAAAAAAGGAGGAGAAACTGGATCTTTAAAATAAAAGAGTCTGAGGGTAAACTAAGAGTCCCTGAGGAATCTCCTGGTCTCATTACCCTTGTAAATCTGAAACATAATAACGTCGTTCCAGGACCAGTCAGTAAGGATAGATTTCTTGCTTTCTCCCATGTGTCAGGCATTGGAGTGAAGGATACAAGACAGCAAGGCTGGAAGAACTTCAGAAAACATGGCCCTCATTTGCATTATCCCGTTATTGGTGGTTTGTGTATGTACATGGCAAAATACTGTAATTTTGAGAGTTTGGGTGGCAGGGGAGGTTAAAAAAGAATAGAGCCTGATGTCTTTGTTTTTCAGCAGAGAAGCATGCATGAAGGTCAGATGCACTTGCCTGAGCTGAGAATACAAATTTGTAGATTAATGTTACACATTAAAGGAGAATACGAGTCTCCCGTAAAAACGTTGACTGAAACATTTTAATAGTTTTTATGCAACAGCCTCTTCTACAAGTCACTTGACACATTTTATTTTCAAAGTGTTTTGCAGAAAAGCTGCTGGAAGGATAGTTTTGCCCACCAGCATGGTAAGGACTTGCAGGCACACAGGGCTGCTATAGAGCAAATGGAGAAGAAAATTCCTGCTCAGGTGTTTAAAACAGGATCTAAGAGAAAAGTTGTTCTGCAGTGATGGAAATACACTTTCAAGGCCTCTCGTGGCCTGCCTTGTAGGTTAAGTGGTCTTCTGTGTCTTCCCTTCCAGGTTAAATGCAGTTTGGTGATTTTTCTTTTCTTTTTTTTTTTTTTTTTTTTTTTTTTTTTTTTTTTTTTTTTTTAATTCTCAAATGGGGTTT
>VXBB01000091.1:0-14771 GCA_013399915.1 Illadopsis cleaveri | reverse complement strand
TTTTTCTTTTCTTTTTTTTTTTTTTTTTTTTTTTTTTTTTTTTTTAAGTATTAACTACTCAATGGGATGCTACTTAATCTGAGTGTTTAAAAAAGGCAGTAATTTTTGCATGTCCTGACTGATCACTCAGGTTAAGACCCAGAGCTACAGGTCTTGATTGATTTTTCATTCAGAGACAAACAGGGAGTTGCAAATCAAGGCGATGTTTTGCCTGAGTGAGGACTGCGAAAACAAATAGGCTTTTGGAAGTGTCAGTTCTGTCCTGGTCAGTGAGGGTCAAAGAGGAAGCCCACAAAATGCCTGAGGAATCCAGGGCTATCCTGTACAGGAATTACGAGAAAAGAGCAGAAATTATCTTGTTCTCAGTGCACTTCTGATATTGACTTTGTACCATCTCCCTTTCTAAATTTTCCACCTTTCTCATTTTTTAACCCCAGACTTCGCTGAAGGAAACATTCACTACAAGGCTCTGCTGATCTCAGTGACTGTTTGCAGCATCCTTCTGGTGCTTATCATCATGTTCTTCTACTTCAGGTAAAAAAGGAATATTTTGGCAGCTTCTTAATGTTCCTCCCAACATTTATCTTTTAATAGATTTAGGAATTTGAAAAAAATAGAAGTGAACATTAAAGAAAAGAAATAAGAAACTGTAATTTTATCACAAGAAAAAAAAAGTGTATTTTATTCACGCTATTCACTGGTATACCTGTGTGATGTATTTCATACAGAATCTTTCACTCAACATCCTAAAAAGGCATTCAGGTAGAAGCACAGATTGTTCTTTACTGAGAAGGCCAAAGGACAAATTTTATAGGGAAATTTTTAAAAGGGAAATATATCTAAGACTTTTAAGTTTGTTTATGTGATGAAGAGCTGATCATAAAAAAAAAAAAAGAAGACAATACAGGAATGTCAGTAAATCTGTCTAGAATGTTACCATAATCTACAATTTGACACATTCATTACATATTCCCAGATTCCATGACCTTACCTCCTCTGGCTCCTAGAAATACACTGCAGACAGTAAAATAAAGTTACTTACTTGTTTGGTGTTTTAGACGTATTTAAGTTTCTGAAAGGAAAACATTTGGTTGCTTTACAAATTTACCCCAGACTGCATGGCCTTTGAGTATTACACATAGAATTTTGATGCTGAAAACAGTCGCTAAAAATAAAGTAAAAAATTCTGGCCAGTAAGTCCAGTGTATTCCTCAGGGAAGCTGAGAAAGCTGTTAGTCTACAAATGAAGGAAATGTGAAGGACATGTGCATTATCCATTGCACATGTGTTCATTGTATTCAAAACTCATTTCATTTTCGTGTAAAATGTCAGATACAAACGCCAAGAGACGAGGCCCCACTACAGCATCGGGCTGGAGCAGGATGAGACCTACATTCCCCCTGGAGAGTCCCTGAAGGATTTGATCGAGCAGTCCCAGAGCTCAGGGAGTGGTTCTGGGCTCCCTCTCCTGGTAAGGAAGGAATACTATTTTAATGGCACATTTCAAAGGCAAAAATGTGTAGAGGGAGAAGAGGCACAAAAAAATACATTTGCATGTCCTCAGTTGTTGTTTTAGGTTTGGTGGGGGATTTTTTGTTTGTTTGTTTGTTTTGTTTTTTTTCTCTACCAGAAATGAGAAGGATTTAAACTGGAGAGCAGCTGCTTTAGAAGCAGAGGACTTTTTTCATGTGAACTAAGCCAAAAAAGGGTAGGGTTATTTTTCTACCTCAGTTCATTTCTCATTTTAGATACCATAGGGGTAAGTACAGACTAAGAGAACTCATGGAAGTACATCAGGATTTACGCCAGTGTACAGGACAGCACCTGGCCCACTGATCTTGCTTTCTTCCTTTGTATGTGCAAGACACAGTCAGGGTTTCAAACACCAACACATCGCCTTTTTCTAAAGGGAACTCTAACTTGTCAAACTTGGAACCTTTTTATTTGTAGGCTTCACTTTGCATTCAGAAATCAAGGGGGATTTTTTTTATTCTTGTAGTATTGCAATCTCAAAGCTTAAAGGCACAGGGATAGAGTTTGTGAGTTTTTCTGAATGGACTCCAGGATTACTAAGTCTGCTGAAAAGGCAGAACATTCTGAGGCAATATAGTTCTGTTCACCAGGGGGTTTTGTTTCTGGGGATAATCACTAGTAGGAAGGAATTGGTAATAAAAAGTGGGTTACTTATTTACAATATGTGCCTCTGAGAAATTGGAATAGTTTTCATTTTTCAGAGTGGATATATCCCTCCTGTCTTCCAAACCTATTAGTTTGTAGTGATGCTACTACTGTAGATGTTGTCCAGTTTCCAAGTACTATGTACTATCTGTCTGGTTTTTGCCCATGCATATTTTTTAAACATCCTAAAGAAGACATTAAATGGGAAGTTTTTTATTTCCTTAAAAATGAAACAACAGGCTGAGTTTGTTCTTGGCTTTAAGAAAGGTCTGTCCTATCCCATACCAATGTTCTTCTAGCACCCATGGAAAGGGAGAGATCTTGTGTGCAGTTTCGGACCATTCCTAATGAGTTTCCAGTTGATTTAATTGTGAGAAATTCTTCCTTTTCTTTGGTTTGGGGTTTGGTTTGGTTTCTTGGGGGGGTTTTGTGGTTTTTGTTTGTTTTTGTGTGGGGTTTTTTGTGTGGGTTTTTATTGGTTTTTGGGGTTTTTTTGCATTAATACCTGCCACATTAAGGTCTTCATCTTCACTTGTTCTAATGACAGAAAAAATGCAGTAATTTAGACCAAATACAAGGAACTTGGTTGTACTTCGCTGAGAGGATGTGTTTCCACCAGCCCATATGGGTAGTAGGTGCCCTGGAGCACTCACAGCCGTGCATGGCTCAGTTGTTCATCCCAGGATCCCAAAAAAGCTGGAGCAATGGTGGTTATGAGCTCCTTGTTCTTTATGCCTTCCTCTGTCCCAGTGAGCAGTTTAAAGGAGGGATCTGTGGTCTCAGTGGTGTCCCAGGTCTCCTCTTGTAGTGGATGGGAAAACCAACTCCTGCTGCTTAGCTGCTGTAATGGCCAAGGTGACATCCCAGCTGGGGCATTGCTCAGCAGCTCTCAGATCTGTGCCACTGCTTCATGAGGCAGAAACCATCCAGTCTTCTGTCAGTCCACTTTCTTCAAGCTTGGGGACTTTGCAGCCACTGGACCAACTGTTTTTCTTCCAGGAACTCTTCCCCACCCCCATCTCCCCTTGCTTACAAAAAACTCATACAATTGTTTTTTAGAAGTAGTGATTTTGGGTGGGAGAGAAAAAGTGGATCTTGCACTTGGCAATAGATATTTGCTGCATTTCCCAGACAGCTACAACCACTGTGAGTTCACCAGAAATGCGCAGAGGGATACCTCTGGGCCCATGCCTGAAACAACTGTATAGAAAGTGCCTGGCAATAATGTTCTGGTCTTTATTGTGCAAGGGCCTATTTTTGACCTTGTTTCTTATGCAAAGATTGAAACATCCAGGGTTATAATTTCAGGAAAGTGAGATGCAAGTTTAACGCAAAATGTCACCTTGTGCTAACCAGTAATGTTTTTCTTCTGTGTAGAACATTCATTCTAATGGGTACAAATATTATACCCAAAACAAGTATTAGCCAATAATTTGTCAGTATGATGACATTCAGCAAACGTTCTTTCTCCTGACCTGTTTGTACCTCTGACAGAAAAGTTTGCTGCAGGTCAAATGCTGCCAAATGTTCTGTCTGAAGAGATTGCTGAACTATAATTTGGTCTCTACCTTCTCACACATTTTTTTCATAATTTCCCTTCCAATGGACTTTGCATTTCAAGGGACTGCATCTGAGCCATAGGTATGAATTCTCTGTTGAAAATAATAAATTTACAAAAGGTTGGTCTGTTTAAATTTTCATCTGCAGTAGCTGAACACATCTAGCTGAATGCCAGGAAAGTAGAAATAGTTGGTAATTGTATTGTTTCCACTCAGGGAGACGAAGGAAAAGGTCATGTAACCTTACCTGGCTGCTTACAGAGCTCAAGCAGCAAAATACACAGATTTGAAAAGAAGTAAGAAACCCCCAGCCCCACTCAGTGTAAATAATTCACAGGAGCACATCATTCAGCATGCTTATGAAATCAGTTCAGCCAACAATTTTGATTAACCTCTTTGTTTTAGAAATCATAATTGGTTTATAATTCAAGAAGGAGCTGAATTCCTTAAAATAAAATAAATTGTCCATAGGAAATCATTTGACCAGTTCTAGCAAGACAAAACCAGGTTAAGGCCTTTCACATAGTATTCTGCCGCCTGAAAACCCATAACAGAAATGTGTTTTTCATTTTCTTAATGTAATTTAATAAGGAACTTTTCATCATTAAGTATTGTAATTGCATGTACTTTATGATGCCATTACATATATTTACACAAATTAAGTTATTTGATGTAACTACATTATTGCTCAGGATGCATTTTTAAAATGGGCAAAATAGAAAGCAACAATGATAAAATGACATTACAAAATGTTACAGCAAAATTCCAATGTAATATAACTATTCTTCAATCACTATATGAGCGCATAAAAGATAAATCAATTTTAAAAATTAAGGCTAATCTCTGTTGTTTGCTTTCATTGATGTTAATCAAAAATAATGGCACTGAAGCTACCACCTTGAATGTCTAATAATACAGTGCAGGGCTGGATAAATGGAATTCTGTTTAAATGACAGAAGAAGAAAACAGGGATATTTGAAATAGCTTTGCACAAATATCACTGTATGTTTTGCTTCTTAAAATTGTCCAATATGAAAACCAGTGGTTTACTTAAAAAAATGAATGAAGATAGACCTGACCTAATAGGTTTTGAGTTTGTCTTTGGATGCACATTCATGCTGCAGTGGGGTTGTGGTGGTCCTGCCTGGCATTAACCAAACTAGTGGTTTCCACTGGACCTCCCAAGCATAACAAAGAAAGCAAATTATTTAAAAAATCAATTTTCACTCATTTCTGTCAGCCAAGATTGCAAAAATATTTTGGATCTCATGAAGTGAGTATGGTTTAATAGGGATTCAGTTAGAGCAGTTAGATTCACTTGCTGCAATAAACTACTGCAGGTTTGTATCTGGATGGTGGCAAAATGGAGCAAGAGGCCACAAATTTGAACTTGTCGAGATTTTGCCAATTGCTTGAGTCAGATAAAAATCTTCTTGCGTTGGTGGCAATATTCCTTCAAAATCTTAAAAAATCCTACCAGACAAATACTCATTAGCTGTGATTGAACTGGCAACACCGTAGCACAAGAGGGTGACATTTTAATCTCCTGTTATTTTAAGGTGAGGCACCAACACCGGTGAGTTGTGTTGCAGCATCCACTCGCATTTTTGTGAACTTCTAGAAAGACATCATCTGCAGACAGGCTCGAATCTGATGAGATTATTAGTCTCCATTTGTCCAAGATTTTTTGTGGCTGTAAAAGCTTGTTAGTGTAGAAGTAGTCTGTCATTCTTGTGGAGAGTATCTCTGCAATGCTGCTGTGGACATTGATCTTGCAATACCCATGATTTTAGCCTTAGCTTACAGTGCAGCCACTGATAAAGCTGGCACAGACACTGGAAAGCTGTTCCACTCTCTTCTGGGCTGGCTGTGTGGGAAGCAGACACAGAAGGAGGGGGGTGAATGCTGAGATTTCCACTGAGCAAGGTGTAAGATCTGCCTTGGCATTTCACAGGTTCAAAGGACCATCGCAAAACAGATTCAAATGGTGAAGCAGATTGGAAAAGGTCGCTATGGAGAAGTCTGGATGGGAAAGTGGCGTGGTGAAAAGGTAGCAGTGAAAGTGTTTTTTACTACAGAGGAGGCCAGCTGGTTCAGAGAAACGGAAATCTACCAGACTGTCCTGATGAGACATGAAAATATTCTTGGTGAGTGAAGTGAAAGAGGATTATTTGATAGTGAACAGGTTTTTACGATTAGCAATTTTGAATTTGCTGTTATCTGATGTCCTTTCCGATGTGCTTTGTTTCCTTCTGTGCTCTGCAATTAGCCACCCAGTGCTTTTCAAAGAAAAGTTGTTTAAAGGATTACTGAAACATAAATAGAAGTATGAAAATAATGGGGTTTTGGGGTTATTCCAAACACAACATGTCAGTTTCAGCCACTAGTATATCCATGTCTGGGCTTCTGAAAGTACATTAAAGGCTACAGGTGAGGCATGGTTTCATGGAAGTAAGATGAAAGGAATTAAATATATTATTAAAACAATTATTGAAATGGATGACAGTCCAGAGTTCTAAGCAGTCGAAAAAAAACCCATAAAAAGTATTAATTTGAAAATGCCTTTTTTTTGTTTTCTTTTTGAAGGATTCATTGCTGCAGATATTAAAGGTACAGGATCTTGGACCCAGCTGTATCTTATCACTGACTACCATGAGAATGGCTCACTTTATGATTATCTAAAATCTACTACCTTGGACACAAAAGCCATGCTGAAACTGGCTTACTCCTCTGTTAGCGGCTTGTGCCACCTGCACACTGAGATCTTCAGTACTCAGGGCAAACCTGCTATTGCCCACCGTGACCTAAAGAGTAAGAATATCCTGGTGAAAAAGAATGGCACCTGCTGTATAGCAGATTTGGGCTTGGCTGTTAAATTTATCAGGTGAGTGGAAGTGAAGGGGCTGAGGAGAAGTTAATAAATCGGGTACAAAAGTTTCCTTAGTTGTTGACTGAGTGTGCACCTGAAGTGTGTGTGTGTGTGCACACCTTCTGGGCTCTGCTCATCTGTGTGTGAGGTTACCTGTGTGGGGGAGAATGTCATGTCAACACCTCATGCAGGTGTATAAATAGTTGCTTTTTGATTTTTTGAGCACGTTAGCTGCATTTGCATAAAGGTTCAGTTTTCATCACTCTGTCCTCCATAGCTACCCCAGTATTGCTGGCACACAGTGAAAGGATGTAGCACTAACAGGTGGAAGTCACATCAATGAGCTTGTCACTGAAGCATTCAGCTTGTCTGATCCCATGAAAATTCACTCTCAACTAAGAGAAAAATACTAATAATTTGCACGAGTTACTAACTAGGATTTATTGAAAAGGACCCCACTTGGGCTGCCTTTTGTTTCATTTCCTACAAATCAAATTGCCGAAGTACAGATTTGATTTTTGAAATGGCTTTTAAATTTGATTTTAAAAAATGGTTGTGTGTTTAAACAACTCAGAAAGAGCAGACGAGTAGAACTTACTCACTCCTGGGATTCATGAGGAGACAGTGCTCTCTGACAGCTCTGTTCAAAAGGAGCTTGAGCTCTCAGCGGTGGTCCTGGTGGTTGCAATGCATGTTCCAAAGTTTCTGATTTTTCTGTACACAGAAATGTGTCCAGAATACATAGACTGAAGGTTTCAGTTTCGGAGGTCAGCTTTGAAACCATGCACTCCCTGGAGTATTAAAAAATTTAGGAATTCTGTACAGATCTTGAACTGAAATTATTCAGAGTGAAAGGAAAGGCAGTTTTTATGTGCCCTTCTTACTGTTCACTTAACCTACCAGTTTCCTTGGTGAGACATTTCCTTTATGAGCCTGACCTTTCTTTAGGAGACAAGAAAGGAATATTTTTACTTTGAGGAACAGAGGCCTAGAAAACAACAACTTGAAAATACACTATTAAAAAGTTTCGGGGAAGAAATTCAGTCTCTGCAGGTGTACTTTTCCTGGCAAATACAGAGCAGCACACTGCTTAGCTGTGAAGGAAGAAGAGCTAGGAATTACCAAGTGCTGTTACAAAAGAAGGTGAAATACGGATTTTTCACACTCCAGATGGAATTTACATTATGAACGTGGCTTGTTTTCATTCTGAGCCCTTCCTCAGACAGCATTTCTCATGCAACAGCAGGGAACAGAAAATAGTTGGAAGGGGTGTGCTCTGCTGAAGATAACTAATGATTCTAAAATTCTTTGTGTTTCCATTTCATTTGAAATACTGCAAGATAGTGCAGGTCACTGGATTTATGTTACATTCTTGGAGGTGTACACTAGTGCCACCAGTATATGTACGATTTAATGGCTGTGTAGGTGACTGGTTGTACCACAGTCTTAGCTTTCCTTCATATCAGTTGGTGAAAAAAAATTGCTGTACAGGAAGAAAACTACAGAAACATAATTATTCTGTGAGCTTCTGTTCTATCCATCATATGTAAAATGCATACATTTTGAAGGTGAGGAAAGGAAAACAGACCTTTTTAAGCAAACCAGAATATATGTCATATATTAAACTTTTAAATATATTGAAACTCATGTAGCTGAATCTGAGTTAATAAGAAAAACAAGAATCCATTCACATAATTAATGGGAATTTTTTTTCCCCATATGTTATCTCTTCTGGTCAATGTGTGAGGTGCGACACATTTGCTTAGATGTTTTTATGCATTTTTCTCTCTGTGTCTGTATATCTTGATGTGTAAAGGTTGGGAGGGATCAAACATAATGCGTGCAAAAAATAATATATTCATCTTCCTTGCAGATCTGATTTGCTACAGCTCAGAGATACTGCCTCAGCTGCTTAGTATCCCCCATTAATTGCTGAGACTGAAGCATTAGGCGGTGGAGTATGTTAAGAAAACAGCGTTTAATGAAGATTTGATTGTTATCATTAACATTAGAGCTCGGGCTAATGCTAATGAAATCTCACAAATGTTACAGCATCCCTGTTGAGTCTTATCGCCATTGTGGTTCTGCATATGAATGCTTAACACAGCCTCAGGCAGGTCAGCCTTTTAAGGAGCATTGCCTTCACACTAAGAGGCTTTTCTTGCAAGAATTGTTCCATTAAGATTATGCATTACTTTTGACCTTGTTTGAGAGTGGATGTGGTGTGGATTTACCACTTCTTCCATCTAAATTGCTTTCTTTTCAAGCCACTTTACTGCATGTTTGATGCCCTTTTTTTCTCCTTCTTTTTCTTTTAGTGATACAAATGAGGTAGACATCCCTCCAAATACCCGTGTAGGAACAAAACGTTATATGCCTCCTGAGGTGCTGGATGAAAGCTTGAATAGAAAGCACTTTCAATCCTACATCATGGCTGATATGTACAGTTTTGGACTCATCCTTTGGGAGATAGCAAGGAGATGTGTTTCAGGAGGTAAAGAGCTGGGAGATCACTTTTAATTGTGTCAGTGAACCTCAAACCTTCCATTACACGTTTTTCTCTGGGTAATTGTTTTTAGAGTAATAAACAAGTGTGGGTAAACCATACAGGTAACTGTCTTAATATCTGTTCTCTTGTTGAAATTTATTTTAAAGCACCAGTCAGTGCTATTTCAACAGCAGAGATTTAGACTGTATTTTAATGGCTCGTTTGAAAGCAGCAGATGCCTGCACTGAGGAAGTGTGGAATTCATTTGGGGACCTTTTCTAAAGGCATCACGTTTGTGCTGGACTGGGGATGTTAAGCTAATTTAGCAGGAAGAAAATAGTGATTTCTTAGTTTAGTTAAGAGTTAAATGAAAAGAGGACAAACAATTCGGGGTTTGCTGTGCTACTCTTTGAAATAAACAATCTGTTTACAAGACAAGTAGCAAAACACCAGAGGGAAGTGGCACTGCCATACCAGTGATGTGCTTCATTTCCCTCTTTCTGCATGTAGAGCTCGGTGTAGAGCAGAAGGGATGGGTGTTGTTATCTCTTTTGCCACTGAGAAAGTTAAATGCACAGAAATGACTTGGTAGCAGTTCTGTGCCAGTTTGGTGGCAGGAGTAGAGCATGGCTCTCTTGCGTCTCTGCTACCTTTAGCATACCTTATGGGTCTTTAGATCCTGCAGTATTATGCTGAATGCTCACCCTAGAGGAGCTGAATGTTGCCAATGAGCAGCAGAATCCGTGTGTTTAAAAGCTGGTGACGTGTATTGCAATGTTGTGAGGTGAAATCTGCAATATTTTTGTTGTTGCTCTGCACAAAGAACGGTACCTTGCTATGTTCTGAAAAGGCACAGAAATACCCTTTAGTATTTTCCAGGTCTACTGATAAGAAGGAGACCTAACTCAGGATTCTCTCTCAATTTACTCTGATACAAACACTATGCTAATAGCTCTTTCTGTGAGAACTTACTGGAGATTGCTAGACTGGACAGCAGTGGTAGGAACTGTCTCACTTGGCAAGTTACTACACTTTTGGATTAAGAAACCTGGCCAGTCTTTACACAGCAGTGGTTACATTGGAACTTGACTGTGGAATAAACTTGTAGTGCAGGCAAGTCCTTTTTAGGGGAAGTACACCCAACTCTTAGACAGTATGGCCAATCTGTTATAGAATGAGAGGGGAAGAGGGGAGTGGAATTCTTTTTCTGCAAGTGAGAGGCAACTAATTGCTTCTTTCAGGAATAGTTGAGGAATACCAACTTCCATACCACGACCTGGTGCCCAGTGACCCCTCGTACGAGGACATGCGGGAGATCGTGTGCATCAAGAGACTACGCCCCTCGTTCCCCAACAGATGGAGCAGTGATGAGGTACCTATCATCCCTCTTAACATGCAGTCTGTGCTTTTAATCAGAGTTAGTGAGTGAGATTGACCCAATTCTGCATCATTTTGAGGGAGGAGGGTATTTACTACTGGCGCTGCTGCTTGGGAATAGCAGCATGTAGATGAATATTCTGCAGGGAGATGAAATATTTAGGTGGCATGAGATTTGTGAATGTGAGGGGAAAAAACAACCTCACTGGGCTGTGCAACAGCCAATGTGAGAAGATCTAACCAAAACTCACCTGCCTCATCATGTCTCTAGCCAAATCCCCCTGAGCCTTCAGACCAGGGCTGGAACACTGGAGGAAGGAGTATCAGTTTCCAGAAGGGCTTTTGTGTGGTGGCACTCAGTGTTTGGTCTGCTACCACACGTGTTAAGGACTAGGGAGGCTTATTGCAGTAGCTGCCCTTGATTAATTGGTTAGCATCCTTGGTAATCCCACTCCAGGCATTCCAGCAATCAAAGGTGCTTTTGTTACTACATAGTGCTTGTGGTATTACCAAAAATGCATTTATAAAAATCTACATTAGTCTACATGAAACATGTTCGGCTGGTCTGGGCAGTGCTGGTGGTGTTTATGTGTAATGCCGTTCAGGGTCTGCACTGCCCTTAGAAGAGACCTTTTCCCTTCAGTTTTTCAGCTTTGCCACCAACTGCAGTCTCCTCTTCCACTGACCCCCTGGGACTTTCTCTCTCCCTTCTCTCCGCAGTGCCTACGGCAGATGGGGAAGCTGATGATGGAGTGCTGGGCTCACAGCCCTGGCTCCCGGCTCACAGCCCTGCGTGTCAAGAAAACACTTGCCAAAATGTCAGAGTCCCAGGACATTAAACTCTGACTCTGCCAGAGGCAGCTCTGGTGGAGGCCCCTGGAAATGGACATTCTTGTGCAGGCAGAAGTCCTGAAGATGTATCAAAAGTCTTTGCTAAGTACCTTGAATGGAGGAGTCGTGCTTAAGAGCAGCTGTGAGGTTTCGAGGAGACTATCCATTGCAAAAATCACCCAAATTTTGACATGCAAGATTGAAGAGGCTTGTCTGCCCTTGTTTACATGGGGAAATACAGTTTTAGTAACTGGCATAAGATTATGCATGTTGCTTTCCATGAAAGCCACTTATTATTTTATTATTATTATTGTTATTATTATTATTTTGATTGTTTAAAAAGATACTGCTTTAAATTTTATGAAAATAAAACTTTTGGGTTAGAAGTAAAAAAGATGTATATTGTTACATTTTAAAAAAATTGGAGGAAACTGCTGAAAATGAAAGCAAACCAACTTTTTCATTTCCAAAAGGACTTTTGCACTCCAGCATTAAAAAAAAAAGAAAAAAAAAAGAAAAAAAGAAAAGGCAAAAAAAAAAAGCGAGTAAGTCTGTGTAGCTCAGAGGAGCTGTTATGGAGCCTGCCTTAAAAGCCACCTATTTGTGGAGATAACTTTCTAAACCCTGAATGTGCAAGTGATACTCACAGTACAGAAATGGAGCCCAATTACATCCCTGCCATCCCTGTTGGTGTGGGTGGCCTGATTCCTATGGGTGGCTTGTCCCAGGGAAGCTCATGCTTCCTTTCAGGTACTTGGGAGCTGTATGAATATGGTTGGGTGTGACTTGTTTAAAGAAGAGCTTCATGTTTCCAGGAAACCTGATGGGGCTAGTACCACAGTGATAAACAAGTGCCCTTTTTCCTGGCTTTTTTTTCCCTTCCTTTTTCCCTACTGCAAAATAAAGTATTTTGTGTGTGAGTAGAAATGAAGTACACACTTGAATCTGCTGGGTAATTTGAAACTGCTAGCACCCATAAACAACCAGTTTAAGAGGAAATTCCTTGTGAGAAGGAATTATTAACTTGCTCTTTCATTTAAAAGTGAGGGGTCGATCTACAACCACAGCTGAGAAAAAAAAAAAAGTGTACCCTTTTTTTAAGGGAAAGTGAAAAACCTCAAAAGTGCCTGTTTCTGGGGTGGCAATTATTTTTCCTTGCATGTGAGGAGACCTGGTGCCTTGAGGCTGTAGTAGGAAGTGACAGGGAGGGAGGGTGGGACACATTAGGTGGGTGGTGAGAGCTGGGAATTGTGGGCAGCAGTGGGTACCTGCCTCCAGCATTTCTGCTGTAGTGAGAGACACCACAAACCAAACAACTGGCTCAAGCTTTATCTGCATTACTGTTTTGGGTGGCCTTTCAGCAGCCTCCACACTTCTGGCAGCCACTGCACAGTGGTGCCAGGCTCAGCTGCCAGGCTGGGCTGTGTAGCATTGTGGTTCCCAGCAAGAGGAGCTGTCAGGGGAGAAAGGCAATGAGAAATGTATTTTCTGTCTTTCCCTGTTCCTCCTTCCTGGGGCTGCAGCAGTTGTAGCAATGCTAATGCTACAGAAGGGGAAATGAGAGGTGAAATATACCCTAGGAAGTATTTTCTTTGGAAAGGTTCTGTTCTTCGTCAGATTACCAAAGCTGAGCTGCCTGGGACTTACTGGTTTACCATTTTTTACACTTAATTTGTTTTTTAAAATTTTCCTGCCTGCCTATATTGTTTTACTAGATGGTGTTCAGCTTAATTTTGAAATAAGTCCTTACAAATGCTGCTTTGATTATGCTAAGCCTATTTCAGAACTGAAATCATTGCCATGCAGGATTTAGCCTCAGCACTTCTGTAATGATTCTTTTTTTTTCTCCTCTTTTTGGACAAAACTGATTTATTTGTGGTAGGTAGGTGTATCGTTGGGGTTTAGCTTAACAGCTCCCTAAAGGTATTTTTAGCTGGAAAAATTACCATTTTATACTTTCAAGCTAACAGAGAAAAATGTGTGGTTCAAGAGAACCAGCAAGACCTCAATGATGGTAAGTGTTAAAAAGCTTAATTGGAAGGTTTTTTGTTCATTACATTATTTGTCCATACTGCTTTTTCTGCAGTGCAGTTTCCCTGCCTGTACCCAAATTTACCAAGCAATACAAAAAGAAAATCTCTGAGACTTAATAATACACCAAATCCTGACCCCAGGAGGGGCGACCGTGGTTTCCCCATCCTTAAAAAATGTTTGTGAGGCTGAGAGTGGAGTTTGCTCCTCCCTTTGGCTGCCTTGGCCTTGAGATTTGTGGGCCAAAATGGGGACAGCCCAGCCTCTCGTCACCTTTTCATCTTAGTGAATTGAGTCATGGGTTTCTAGTCTCATTTCTTCCCATAAAAGCCAGCACGCCCTCTGGAACCGAGACTTCTCAGCTCCAAAGAAGCAGATGGGACTTGCAGGTCCCAAGTTGCACAGCAGGGATGCTTCTTTCCTGCCTGTTTAGGTGTGTTTCACCTCAACCCTCTTCAAATAGATTTTTTTTTTAATTAGCAGGGCTTTCTCCCCAGGAGTGTTTTGGAGGGTGCTTTGCTGGCTGGCAGCACAAGGCGTGTAATGAATGCCCCTGGCACCTGCCATCAGTGTGTTGCAAGAGAAAGGGCCAGTCACTGGTTTCCTGAGCACATCCTAACCTTTTTTTTTGGTCCAGAAGAAAAGGGTCTAAGATATTGGTTGATAGATCACATAAAGTGTGTATATTAAATGTTCAAGTTTATGTGGTTTTAAATATATATATATATAAAATATATATATATATTCAGTTGCAAGTCTGGAATAGCTCCAGTATGTGGCTTAAGAGTAAACTATTATGGATGAAAAAGCACTAAATAAAATGTAATATTTATTTATAAAAATGCATAAATGACAAATCACTGCAACAGTGCTGTATAGGAAAATAGATAAGTATATATAGATGAGGAGACACACACTGAGAAAGCAAACAGTCTGTAGTTGTGTAACTAGTATCTGCCTGTTTTCTCCCAAGACCAGATTTTGCCCTCAAATCTCCTATGCACAGTAATCTATTGTGAAGGGCTATTCCTAAGGCCAAAAAACAGCCTAAGGCAAGTGTGGAGCTCTTCTGTTCCAGCACTGTGACATTCGAGTTACTGCCTGCATGAGTGACTTTCTGTAACGCTCAGCCTGTCATTATTAAGTTTCAGTATCTGCAGTGACTACAGGTTAGTATATTTATTTTGCCAGGTGTGGCCTTTTAATGTCACTTCCATATTTTGGTAGTTTCAAAGAGCACATTGATTAGGACTTGGAAGTCAATGGTAACGTGATTGTGGCTTTGGTGCCCACTCGTCTAGAAAGCCACTTCTCAAACAGAAATCATTCAGGGCAGTGAATTACTGGCATGGGTGAGATGGAATAGGTAAGTGAGAGAAGGAAAAAAAAAAGATGCCGTCTAGCATCTGCTATCTTTTCTCTAGCACAGAGTTATTTC
>VXBB01000090.1:0-58440 GCA_013399915.1 Illadopsis cleaveri | reverse complement strand
CTCTTCAACCTGGATGGTGAACACCACCATCAATCACATTCTCCTCCCAGAGGAGAAATATGAAAACATCTCTAAAAATATACATTGTTTATGTTGAGCTGCGTGAGAAAACAGGACTGCAAAGTCCAAACATTCACGAGCTAGAAAACTGACGACAACAAGCCTGTAGCTTGACTAGTAATTCCCTGTAGTTGATTAATTTCTAATGAAAAATACCGTTTCTGTGTTTTCATTTTGTTCTCTGCAAATTTTATGATCTGTTGAACAAACAGCATTTCAAAAGGATCTGTGATAATTGAAGCTATGTAAATAGTTTTGATTAATTTCATTAAAATAATATGATTGGGTTTTATTATCTGTGTCACTAAACCTGACATTCATTTATCTGAAAATTAAATATCTGCATCTGAGTTGATATGATGCATATACGGCAGTATTTAGGATCTGTGCAATGATGCAGTTCTAAAGCAAATCTCATCCTTGTGTCTGTTTTCTGCTCAGTTCTTGGAGCAGTTGTTCTGCTTAGCTGAATTCCTTTAAGAGGAAATGGAGCCAAAACCTGTGTTCCAGGTGTCCATCAGATGTTCTTGTATCTCTAGAAAGGCACAGTGATCTAAATGAATCCTTCAAGTAATTTTGAGATGTGCTTGTGGTGGAATAGCTGCCCCAGGTAGGATAGCTGATCTAGGGGAGCCAGAGTTTGGACTAAATCAAGTGCAAACCAAACTGGATATGGAGTGGACATTGGGACTTCAGCACCATCTGCTTTGCTCTTCTGCTGTGTCAAAGCAAATGCTAAACCAAAAATGGTTTTAGTGGCCCACTATAGTCAACAGAGAGAAACAGGTCAGGCAACAGGTCTATCTTAGACAACATTTGGCTTAGAGTATCAGAGCTACCTATTTCTCTCCATTATTAAGGGATTATACAATGGCTCAGACACCAGTCTTTTAAACACCTAAGTTAATGAAGGTGAATCCCATTACCTTGATTTTTTGCTCATGGCTCTCTACTGAGACATTCTCAGATGGTTCCATCTCCCAGCTAGGTAGGACGTCTTTGTATGTAAGAGAGGATTGCAAATGCTGTATTTTTCAGTGCCCATTTTTTCATTCTTCCTGTATTCCTCTGTGGTTCCTGCTCAAATGCAGCTTTGGAAGGAAATGGAGGAGTTGATCTGAGTTTGACGCTGCTGAAATCAACAGCAGAATTGCCCTTGCTTCACCTCGTGCAGCTCTGCCTGATTTAGCTTGTCTTCCAAAGTCCTTGGTACTTCTGTAAATCAGATCCCAGTCACTGAGGAGCACTCAACTGGTGATGGCACTGAGAAGTGAGGTTGTATGTCTCACTTGGCTCTTCTGGACAGCAGCAGGAAGGATGGGATAGGGGCACCAGTCAGCATCCAGCATGGTCTTGCCACAGTGGGGTCCTCTACCCTCCTCCTGTTGTTCTGTCTGTGTCTGTGACTCCTGTTCAGGACTAAAATTATCTGTCAGATAAGGGTTCTATGGGAAACTGGTGTATGAACACGTCCTGAGGGACTGCCATAGGATGTATTATATACCAATAACCTTAGTTTTGGCAGATCCTAAATTCTCTTTGTTTGGCTTCCCAACCTTCACACTGCTCTTTAACTTACTTCTGTTACCTTGAGTTTTTTAGGCTCATAAACCCCCACATGTATTCTCAGAAATCAGACCTGTGGCATAGTCCTGATACTTCAGCTGGCCTTACAGCCTCATTGAGGCCATCTTGAGCCTAACTCGTAGACTCAATTGTCCATGCAGCTCCTTCAATCCATTCTGTCTTTAAATTTTGTCTTATACAACCTATCCAATCCAATATTCCACTGCAGCCCCTTCTCAATCCTGCATCACATACAAAATATATTTATTTGTTTGATTTTTCTGTGTAAATTAGCAGTTGACTTCCAAGAATTATTATGCATGCTTTATGTCATGATTTAATAAATTTGTGCAAGTGAAAAGCCTGGGAGGAAGAGACAAAGGCATCGTTGCATGGGTGCTTTGAGTTCTTTTACTGGCAATTTATTAGACTAATTGGGCATCACTAGCAGAGTGATTAGCTAAAATGAGAACCATTGTTTTATTTATTTAGAATTTACAAGTATTAGCATGGCAACACTTGAGCTGCTGGCTGCTGGTATTTTTGGTTTCCCTTTTGATATTTTCAGATTCTTTACTATTTATTGTACCACAACAAACTGCAGTAGAAGATGTGTTTGCAAAGCTTTCTGTTGAAACTGTGAAGTTCCCCATCAGTGTCATTTCCAACAAGCATGAAAATGTTTCCAGCATCTTTCAATAATTGTCCACAGGGTAACTGAGCAACTGAGTCATGCATAACAAATTGTCCTAAATCATCTGAGAGTTAGTGCTACAAATCCAGGAAAAGTTGAACAAATTCAGCATGAGCTTTCAGAAAAGTTTTACAGCACAGGGCAGCCTGAGTCCTGATGATTTCTGCACTGGCAGTAGTGGGAGGTGCCTGTCTGCTATTTGAAGGTGCTCTCTATGCCAACTCTTTTGCAGCCTGTCAATAATTAGCAGCCCGTGGGTGTGTAGACCTGGAAAGGGTAATGTCAAGGCCTCTAATTTTCTTGAGGAGTGCACCCTGCTAAGCTGTGCTGAGCCACTTAAGTGCTTGTCTGCTTATTAGCAACTTTGAGATCACAAAAAATGCACAGACATCCCCTATTTTTCTTTAACCAAGTGTGAGCCTCTTCACATCCTTCTGTCACACAAAACATGTTGGTGTCAGCACATCAGTCACTGAACTCCCTGCAGAAAAGCCACAGCTTCTGATTTCCCAGCTGCACCTGGGTGCTCTCACACTACTCTTTGCTTCAGCCCAGCTCCAAGCACACCCTCTGCAAATAACAAACTGGCTCAGGGACATCACCCTGGCCAGATCTCTGCCCCCAGAGAGTCCACAGGCAGAGGCAGTAAAGGTTTTGGATGGGACTCGTCTTCCTCACTGGTCTAAACATCCTTGGCCTCCTCAGGGGGCAATGGCTGTGCATAAATTCTCCCTGCCAGACAGGCATGCCCTGCGTGGGCTAAGGAAACTGCTGTTTTCTTTTAAATACATCCTTTGTATCTCAAGGGAGAACTGTGTCTTTTTTTCATATTTATTTTTATGCACTTTGTTTGTCAGTCTTCCCTCCAAACTTGTGATTATGTCAGACAGCTTCAGCCAAATTTAAAGAGGGCTTCTATTCTTTCTGGATCTGCTATTTACCACCTGCTATTTTCATCTGCTGCCACCTGATTCTTGTATCAGAAGAGACAGTGAACTGTCACTGCCTGTGTACCTTTTCTCTGTGTTGTTTTCCCTCCCAGAACATCTGTGTATAAACTGCAGTCAGCAGAAAAAATAGAATGCCAAAGAATTGTCAAAATAAAGTAAGACTCTTAACTCCCACATTCTAAATTTTGGCACAGATTTGTTTGGTTTAAACATGGCTTGGACTGAGTACCTGGTAAGTGTTTTAAGCAGCCACTGCACGGCATGCTGTGTACTGTTGTTTTCAGATTGCAGAGCTGCTATTCATGAACAAGTCGTTTCTGGCAAGATCGCATAGAATTACAATTCTGCCAGTCTAATTCTCACTACTCAGTGTTAAAGTGAACAATACAAAAATAGTATGCACCTGAAAATAAAAGAGTCAAACCTCACTGTGCTCAAAATCCAAAATAAGATGATTGTATTTCAAAATTATGTATTAAAATGGGTTGTTAAGAGACGAAAGACAAAGAGGGAAAAGCTAGGCTTGGCTAGTGCTGAGGAATGAATTAGGGACCCCTGCAACTAGAAACTGAGAGTCCTCACTGGCAGAACTCTGTAGAGATGGGAAATTAGTTCTGTTTTTAGGGAATACAGAAAGGCATCTTGGACCATTTACACCAAATGATGGTCACATCCTTAATTAATTTTGGAACAGGTACTGGAAATTTACACCACAAGGAATGGACGCTACTTTCATGGCATGTAACTGAGGTTAGGACAAATAATCTGACCTGCAATACTTCGTGTGCCATCCATACCTTTATCCATGACTTTCCAGTGAGCTGTTAAACACTGATGCAGAATGGGTTTGAGCCTGAAGTGGAACAGGATGAGATTTTGAGCAACTGATTTCCAGAGCAGCAACAACGCTTCACTGGGGCTGATTTTTATTAATACTATAAGGAAAGTTTAAAACCATTAATTTCCATTAAAACCAAAATCAACAGCTATTATTAGCTAGTTCTGTACAAATATAGATGTATCACTGAAGCTTACTCTGCATATGAGTATCTTTTGTCTCCATGAAAGACAATCCTCAGTGACACAATGTACTTTGGCTTGCTTTTTTCCCCTTCTGTCTCCCCCTGACAAATGCGTATGAGTTTGAGGAAGGGAGAGCATGAAACTAATTCGAGAACACATTTGTCAGTTATCCTTGTAGTGCTAGTGATTTAGATTTGTAACTTCAAGCTGGTAGCATTAGTATATAATTAGCTCTGAAAGATTCGAAAATTAAAAGATTGGGTTAGAAACACTGAAGGAAAAAAGTGTTCTGGAGTCTAGTCTGGACTGTTTTCTTGATCAAGTGCATCTCCAATTTTTCTCAATTGCAAACTGTGAAACAGGGCCTAGAGTGCAGAAGAAAAGGTCATTTTTCATCTCATAAGCCCCAATCTAATAATGGGACACAAATGATTAGATGACAAAAATCACCCTTAAAATGAAGCTGTGTATAATGGGCCTGGGTGAATGGTAACAGGTATTACTTTATTACTATTCTGTATTTAGTGCAACAGAAAATGGCTTTGAACTAACTAAAAAAATATATTCGAGACCAAGTTTTCCCTGTACTTCCACCATAATCATCTCAGGACCATGTTGTTGTTGTTTCCTCCTTCTACTGTATTATCCACACTGTGGCATCCTGGACCCCTACCCCTGGACAAGCCTCCCCCAGGTCCACAGCACCTCTGCAGTTCTTCCCTTTTTTTCATAGATCTGCCACAGTATTTTTAGCCTCTTCCCAGCTTCCACTTTCACTGCAAAACACTATTTTCCTCACTCCCTGCTTTTTACTTATCTTTTGACCTGAAAATCAGGGAGTTGGCAGCACAGACTGTAAATGACATGAACTGATGTGGATGGTGATTTCCTGACCTACACTTCTGCTGCTGCCAGGCAGACGAGGGGATGGCTGAAGTCACCCTGTCTCTGTGGAGGAACTGATACAAAACTTACAGCAGTTCCTTTGAGATCTATAATGGGATGGACCAAGGACTGAAAAAAATTGCTAAAGGGCACTGGCAGGGATTGATAGCGTGGACAGCAGCAAGAATCTCATCTTGTTGTGAAGTGTTTCCACTTTTTCCCCTTTACCCCTCACCCTGTACAGTGCCAAAGATTCTTAGATGTCCCTGGTGGCTGTACAGCATGTGAGATTTCTTTCCAAGTGATTAGTGATGCTGGCTTTACAGAATCTGTCGTGTCCTTGACAGAGGACATCTCTCCGGGTCTCAGAGTGTCTCACATAGGATGAAAAACCCACTGTGGAAACCAGAAAAACTATCATGATAATATATGTACTGATGAGCCAGGATGTGAACTGAGACCCCTCCAGTTCCATCACCTGGCAAGAACCTTCTATCACTGCTGCTCCAGGCTGAGCTTAGGTAAAAATACCCTAGAAGCTAAATTGCACTTGATGGCAGGGATCATCTTTTCAGTCTGTGTTCACACGAAACCTGCCAGAGGGCACTGATTCATCTTTGGGCTTCCTGTGGAGTATAGTCACATAGACATAATAATATCCTTACCTAGTTAAGCCCTCCAGCCTCTTCTGTACAAAGTAACATGACTTTGCATTACAGCAAAGTAATGCAAGCAATGTAATAATTTGTCCTCCAATTCCTATAGTAATATATAAGCCAATGTGTGAAGTCAGACATTTTACACAAAAGTGATATTAGAAGAATGACTAGAGATGAACAGACAGTAGCAATGGCGTGTTGTCCAACGCCACCTGTCTTTCCAGCATGACAGTTCTCCTTCCATTGTCAGCACTCACACTTGTATGCAAATTAATCCATGAGGCGCATCGAAAGGTAAAGGTGGATAGACAGAGGAGCCTCCTTCTCTGAACTCCTATTTGTTCCTCCATTTAGCAGGCTTCAATTTGGACACATAATTTTTAAAGCAAACCTGTGAATAACTGTGTAGGCACTCAGAAACCAAACAAGATGGACATATAGCCAGCCCATTTGCACAGTGGAGTGCTCTTATTTAATTATACTGCTATTCCCCTATTGGGTTTCTGGTACTTTAAAAATGCCTCTCTGCATGTTGCAACATTTTTGCTGTGCCATGGAAATTAAGGGTTGTGAATTCATTTGCATCTTTACAAGAGAAAGAAGTGCTAAAATAAGGCTAAACCTCATCCTGTACTCAAAATAGCTTTCAAATTCCCTTTCTGGTCCATGCATCCACATTTTTTGCCTGAGTTGATGAGCCTTTTCCATTGTAGGATGCTGTTTGTATCAGATATGTTTGCTTTTTAACGAGAGTTTTGGTTTCAGCTTGTGTAGGCACCCATCTGGGTTACCTGCTGTGTGGACCACCAGCTGCTTGATGTACAGTGGCCTCTTGGTCAGAATCACTACACTCTGTCCCTTCCCAAGTATATTATTCAAACGAGGTATTTGAAAGTAGTTGTAAACCTCTCCAAAAGTGTGAGCAGTTTCAAACTCTATTGCAATCCCAATGCAAACAATGGTGTTACAGTGAGCAACCTCTCTCCAGCCCACCTCCAAAAGTTGCCAGGCAAATAAAATTAAATTAAAGCTGAATCCCATCTCTCTCAAAACTAGCAAACCTCATGCACTCCCTTTCACCCCAGATGGAGGGAAAAGCCTGTGCTGGTGCCGTTGCAGCTATCAGATGTGCCTGAGTCAGGGCAAGGGAAGAAATCCAAAGGGAAGTCTTTGGGGCCCTCCCTGTGTCCTTCTACCAGTTCCCTATCAGATTCTGCCCTCAGATTATCTGCTTCCAGCTCCCACTGGAAAATGTCAGAAAGATTTATGAGCAAGTAGCCAAGGGCAGAATTTGGCAGTGATAATGAAAAAGCTCCCAATTAGTGTCAGATAAAGATGACAGACTCGATCTGTCTTTGAGAAAGCTGAAGCCTTTTGTGTGTTGTGTCATTTTTTAGCTGTGCTCTCAGGTCCCTTTCACTCGCCTTCACTTACATCAGCTGTGATAAAACGAAATCGCTGAGGCAAAGCAATTACACTGAGAAGTGCTTGTTCTGGCTTGGCCCTCTCCTTTTATGTTAGTGAGGGCTGGACTTGCTCCTGACAGAGATGAATGTTGTCTGTCTCTCTCTCTCCTTCCCAGGAAATAAAAGTGAAATATGAAACAGATTCAAGGAAATAAGATCACAAAGCTTGCCTTGTCTGCTTTTCTGCCCATGAAGCCTGGGATAGTCAAAATTTTTATGACCCACTTGGCTTTCACAGTTCTTTCAGTTTTGTTTATGGTCAAGTCTCTGTCACACTGACAGAGGAAATGCCACATTCTTCAGAAGGAGTATGGGGGAAGACAGTATGGAGCTCCTTCATGATGATGATGAGTTCTCTTCAGTGTTCTCATACAGAACATTGCCAGAACAGTGGGAACATTCCTGACTCTCTGCTCAGCGTGGGTGAGGCTACACTTGCAGGACAGTGCCTACTTCTGAGCTTCCTAGTTGTGATGGTGCATCCTCCCCTGCCCTCAGTACTGCTTTTGATTGCTGGAATTGCTGTTAGGAATTTGGCATTTGTGTCATGAGTTGGGCAGTGAAGCATCCCTTGACCACGCTGGAAAATCTTGCATGGCTAAAGTGAAAACAGCACTGACCATACCAGGAGCTCCTGGTGCCTGGCTGAGGTGAAGGATGGGAGTGGGGATGTTCATTCACCCTTGACAGCCTTGAAGCATTCCCTACCTCAATCATAGCTTGAGTGGAACAGTACCAGTGTTGGTGAAGTTTTGGAAACTCCAATAATTACTGACCTGTGTTGTGGCCAGCATGGAAACTCACTGATGACTGAAGCAAGTCATCTCACAACCCTATAAAGAGTCGTCCTGAGGGAGGTCCTTTGAGCTCTCCTGGGTGTCAGTGGGTTGAACCGGCACCTCTGAGAGGGACACTCCTGGAGCTCATGAGCTCCCACGTGTGTGATAGTTGGACTGTTGCTGAAAGCAGAGGATGGGGTCTCTGCTGATACCCCCAACCCCTTGAGGCTCAACCCTTGCGTGTTAAGAAATGCCAAGGCATTTGACACACTTCACTGACACACAGGGGGTATTTTTAACAAGCATGTTTGTACATATAGATATGTTTATATAAATCTGTGTCTGTGTGCCTGCATACGTGAATTGATTTGAACACCCTATGGCAACTGTAGCATAAATTTTGCCATCTCAGATCTGTAAGTAAGTCACTGTTGTAAGTGTAGTAAATTCTACAGAATCACTTTATAAATGCTAAATTAGCCAATGATTAAGTGCTGCTAAACCCTGTAGACATAAATTGTTGACCAGGTCAGAGACTGGTGAGATTGGACTCAGACACACCCAGACCATGTCAAGGGTTTAGAAAGCAAGGGGTCCTCTCTGAAGCAAGGGGTCCTGTCATGAACTTCATGTTCCAGAATGGGAGTGTCCCTTACTCTAGGGGAGTAAGAGTGTCCCTTACCCCTATTCTTTGCATCCTCAATCTCTGGGCAGATCATTATAAAGTGATTCCAAGCCTGTTTTCCTTTGTATGATTCATCTTGTACTAAGTAATAGAGTGAAATCTTGCCACAAAACTCTGTTGCATTTCCCACAAGTTTATATTAAAATCTGCTTTTGACAACATCCTTGATGGTGATTCTTTAAGCAACTTAAGCCACTCGTTTGTGACAGTTTGGTGTAGCCATCAGGATCCTAAACTGCGATTTATGACACCTGTGCATGAGTTACATGGACTCAGATAAGGAAGCTGTATGACCCTGGGAGACTTTTTCATAAGTCCCACCAGTTAACATCTTCCTTTATGTCTCATACCCATTTTCCTGCTATATTCACCCACTGCTAGTCCCATATAACCCCTTCCTTATGTAATTGCTCTGTCCTTTTCAGTAAGTGTCCTTGTACTCCTACCCTGTTCACTGATGGTTCAAATCCCAGCCCAGGAAATCACTAGTTACTTGCTTCACAAAAGTCAGGATTGATCCAACCAAAGGCAGCAGCAATTTTCTGGCTGGTTGTGTGGAAGTTTGGGTTCATCCCAAAAATTTCTGTGTGATCACGATTTTCCACACCAGTTTGCAGGTTTTGCAGTTGTATTGTGTTTTGGTACTTTTGATCCACTTTCAGAAGCTTAGATCTGAAGGCTTCTCCTGTGAGGATCTGCAATGTGGCAGAAAAGGCATCTAAACCAGGGGACAGATTTCCACTGGTTGTGGTCAGCCTCAGTCACTGCAAAACAAACCTCTCCGTCTCGGACACAGGTTTTTCCTTCTCTCCCTTCCCGGAGTGTGCTGTGTTTTACAGCTATATTTGTCAGATAAACCTACAGTGTCACATTAACCTGTTCTGTGGTTAAACAAAATGCAGCATGGTCTGACTGTGGTTGTTCACTTATTTCAATCTATTTTGATACACAATCTAATTTGATCCACATTTCCATCTTGTGTATAAAGCTTGTTCCCTCCCCATGCCTCTTTGCTTTGTAAAAGAACAGTTTTCTGCATTGAATTATTTAATTTCATGAGATTTTCCAAGTGACTTGGCACAGACACTTTTCAAATCACTTGGGATATAAGTGTCTGCATCACATTTGTTCTGTCTCTTCTTCCCATTTTGTGCAAGCTATCAGGCACAGACCTTGTATATACCACATTCTCTCAGCCTCTCTTGAAATTTCATCACACTCCTTTAGAGAAGCATTAATGTCCATACGTTGGAAAAAAAATCTATCTTAGTGCTGAAATCCACAGGCACACTTTGTGTTTTATATCCATGATTTCCAGGTCTTGCTGCTTGTGGCCTTGAAAAGTCGTGCAGTTGGCTGGTAGCAGTGGCCATGCTGGTCTGTTGATCCTGAATTTCATATATTTCTTTACACCATAGTTTTTATTTGAAAAAAGCACCCACAAAGTCTTTTAATTCTCTTTTCACCTCCTGCCTCTAATATTTTCAGCCCCTGGCATGCACAGAACCTGTTGCTTCTCTGTTTGCTGGTGCTCCCCTAAATTCACTGTGCAACTGGAAATGTGGTGGCCAGCCTCCCATTCCCTCTGTCCCTATAGGTTTGGTGCTTCATCTGGGAAAGGTATTTTTTGACATCTGTCACTCTGGTCTGTGAGCTGGGATCTTTGAATGCCTCCAGCATGGAGGGGGTGAGTGGCAGCTGGGTGTGGGAGTGAGCAGTGGTCATGCTGTCAGACAACTCCTCTGCCTCTGCCTTCCAACATGCTCTGCTGGTGGTCAAGGCACATGCTCTGATGGATTGAGGGGACTTAAATCTGTCTCTAGCAGGTGTTCTAGGGAAGTGGAAGTCCTCAACTTCCCTCATGGAATTTTCTGTTAAAAAATTAGAGCAAAAAAGGGTGTGATCACTCTTGACACATTTCAATTCCTGGCAAAATAGGCTCCAAATGCTCTAAATTCATGTTAATATGTGTTCTCTTAGTGACTTTTCTGAGCACGAGACACAGTCAAAGGAAAAAACAAAACACAGCAGAACAAATTCCCTGGGGAAAAAGCCAAATGTGTCAGAAATCTCTAAGGAGACAGTTATTATCCAGCTGGGAATGTTTCCTTCTTCCTCTGGATTAGATTGCACTGCCAGTCAGAGGGGAGCATGGTCCCACGACTGGAAAATGAGGTGGAAATGGGGTGGTGAGATGGGGGATACCATTCCCATTTTGTACCCCAAAGAGCTGCCCATGCCCTGATGTGGTGTCAATGCAGGGCTGACCACGGGGCACTTGACCACTCCCCAGTCCTTGGCCCCTGACTGGCCTTCCCAGTCTTTCCCTGCTCTCCCTGCTGGCACAGGTACTGAAATGTGCCATACTCCACTCAGATCCTTCCCCACTTTTTATTTTTCAGCAACTGTCTGAAGTTAATCAGTTCATCTTCTGCCCATCACAGTTCACTCTTTGATGATACTTATCAGGTGGTGGGAGGATTTGTTATGGCTGTCAGTGATACTCTGATAAAGGCAATCTCATTCAGTAGGAGGAAGCGCTGTACGATCTAATTATGGTTTTGTAAGGAATAGATGGGATGGCATCTTACTGGTAGGATGTGCCCTGGTATCAGGAAGCACAATGTAATCATAGACTCATAAAAAAAGATTTCCATTCAGGATTACTAGGACCCTAAACAATGAGGATTTTACTTATAGCAGAGAATGTACAAATAGGATTTTCAGTTAACAGCAGTGTTTTCTAACTGACATTGTGTACAAGCTTTTTTTTTTTCCCTTTTAGCATGAGTTTTAATACAGACATAGAAACAGTAAATTAAAAACAAACAAACAAACAAACACAATTATGGAAAGCAATTAGGACTATATTTACTGTGAAAAATAACTCTGTGGTTATATTATTTGTATTCCGTGCCAGAGAAATCTGGTGCCATGCTCTACCAGTGACTCCTGATTCCTTGACTTGACAGGGGTAGTCTGCTCACAGGTAGTACATTTATTTAAGTCATACCATTTAAAGAAGTCTAAGTTGGATAAAATAGGACAAATCTACTTCATTATAATCAAATTGGCCTGATTTGCAGTTTCATCTGCAAATTCGGCATGTATAAACCAGGATAAAACATTTTTAAAGGCACCCACAGGTGAGACCTGTCTTGACATTTATTAGTGACTAAAATCACAGTCCTGTTAATGGAGAAGAAGGAGGAGGTGGGTGAGAAGCAGGGCAAGGCGGTCTCACAGCTGGGTAGTCTCTGCTGGTCCCAGGCTGCTCCCAGCATTGGATCACAGTGTGGGCTACCAGCTGTTGAAGGTGGGCACTCCCCTCTCCTTGCAGCCCCAGAGGGAAGTAGGGTGGCCCTGGGGTGAGGCCTGAGTTTGAGGACACCCTTTAGGAGAAGGAGTCACCTCCCACCTCAGGGGAAAAATCCTGGTGATGGACCAGTGCTTGGTCCTTGGTCCTTGGTGCTGCCCTTTAGTTTGTGAAGTGTGTAAATGTGTGCCTTGCTGAATAGTCACTATTAATACCTGGAGGCTGTTCATCTCCTTCCTCCACTTTTTCAAAGATCTGTTTCCAGCCAACACTGTGCCCCCACTGCATATCCCTTCAGCTTTCTCTGACAATTCACTCTTTTCCAGCTGACCTTGCTTTTTTTTTTCTTCCTTTAGTGCTTACTTCTAAACGCTGTCTAGCTGCAACAGTTCACACACATGCACACAAATGTTCAAAGCCCTTCAAAGAGTACAGCCCCTTTTGCGGGTGTACCAAGTGCTCAACAAAATGTTCTGTAACGTTCTCTAGAGGCAGTTCCTGCGTGGGCCCAGGAGCACTTCCCACAGCAGCTCCCTTTCTCAGGAAGAGAGCAGAATTGCTTCATCCACCAAATCTGGATAAAGAACAGCTGTCAAATTTACCACTCCCCTCTAAAGTAATTTCCCAAAGACAAAAGAGCAAAAAGCAGGAGTAGCAAGTGCAGCATTTTGTGAGGAAGTTTTGTGAAAGAGAGGGAGAAAAACCATTTCAATCCCCAGTCTACCCAGTCTTTCCAATCAGGGAAAGTACCAGCAGGACACCTTGGACAAGGTGAGTTTTCCCTGCTTCTCCCTGGAGTTGTCTTCTTGTCCTGATTCTGGTGGTAATGATGGGCTGAGAGGCAGGGGCCAGAGGTGTGGCAGAGTGCTGGTGTCCACTGCCCTCCATGGCCCTGGGCAAGGTCTGAACTCTTAACGCTTACTCTGGAGTCAGTGTGACTTTGTAACCTGGCAGGTTAGCCAGTCCCTTTGGCCGCTCAGCATGACACAAACGGCATCATGAGGCACATGGAAAATAGCCCCAAACTACACTGACTCTCCTGAATAGGTGTGAAATGTGTCTGCACTGCAACAATGCAACAGCTTTTACAAGTATCTCAAAGGAAGGGGCGTAATGTACATGAAAAGTCACCACTGCCCCAACAAACTTGTGCCTCTAAATGTTAGGAGAATACAAACAATATTCTGAGCTGTACCATGTTGCCCTTCTCTGCAAGCAGAGAGATGGCCAGGTCCTGCTTCCTGCCCTGCTCAACAGAGCCTGCAGAGTTGTCTGCTCAGAGCTAATGCCAAGCTTGAACCTAGTCCTTTTGGTTCCTGTGGGACTTTTCCTGTGGTCTCAGAGAAGCATGAGACCTTCTAAAATCAGATATACATATTTAGAAACCATTGTAAGAAACCCTAAGTGAGTGGCTTGCATGATGCCCTCAGGGAGGCAACAAATGCTGGATTTCATATTAGCTAAAATACATTTGCATGCAACTCTCTGGAGAGGTCTGCTGCTTGGAGATGTGATGTTGCTATTGCTTTCACAGCTCTGCACTACCACACACCATAATTATCTTTGCAGAAATTATGCCCCCACAAAACACCCTCAGCAGCAGCAAGGTCAGACATGCCTGTTAACTTACAGAGGGAGGGAACGGAAGGGGAGATAGACACTGAGTGAAGACTGCAAGGACTAAACCTCACATAGCATCCAGTCCTCATGCTGGGCAGAAATATCTTCCAGTGGAAATGTCTTCCAGTGGAAAATGTGAGTTTGACAACAGTAAAAGTGCTCTGGGAATAGTCAGGTAGTCAGGTGAGTGGGCAGCTCTCCTAGATTTCTGCACACCTGGTTCCATCTGTCCTGTCTGGATCCCCCAGATCACACCTCAAAGGTTGTGGGCAGAGCTGAATGCACAGAGTTATCTGCTGCTGCTGACAGCTTGATTCTGATAATGATAACAGCTGAACTGGTAAAATTATTTCTAATGAAAACTGGATGTGATCTTTTTCTTTTCCAACTCTAATTTCAATCAGAAAAATGGTCTTTTGCCCCATATTTTTATTGCTGTGCATTCCCTTCCAGCATACGGCAGTATGATGCAGAAAATATAAGGCTTTTAAAGGTACAAAAATCTAAGTTAATAGGAAACTATCCATTTTAATTATTGTCAAAGAATTAAGAAAAGGCATCTTGCCTCTCCCCATCAGCATTTAAGCAATAAAGATAAATACTGTAAAAATTATTTTCCTTGCACAAGTGCTAAAGATAATAATTAAGATGGTTTAAACATCACTGGAGACACTTTGAGAAATCATCTGGGAGGGAAGGTACAGCTGTTAAGATGCCACCTCCTTTGGCAAGGAATTCAGTACAAGTCTCTTAGGACCACTATATTGTTTATATTAGTTGAATGAATTTTGATAAATACTAACTTACAGAAGGTGGTCACAGCAGAATTGATACCTGTTGCTTGCTGAGCTTTGCTATGATGAAGGAAGCTTCTTGAAGAGTAGATAGAATAGCCAGGAAGAGAAGGCTTTGTTGATCAGATTTTGAGGCACAAGGAGATTTAGCATCATGGTCATTCGTCCTGTTTATATATATGCCAATTAACAAATGTGTATTAAATGTTCTGTTACAAAATGGGGGATTACCTCATTATTCTGTCAATATTAAACTGATCCCTTGCTTGTTAAAAAGTCTTGTTTTTTCAGTGTATCTGGGACTATTCTTTGTGTGGGTAGACCTGGGAAGAGCCTTGAGGGCTTATAGCATAGACCCAAAGAGAGCTTATCACTGAGAAGGTAACAGACATGACTGAATGAGACAACAGCACTCTTGACCTAACAGAGGAGTGACTTGGAAAAGGTCATTGCAAGGATCAGTGGTAGAGCCAGAAAACAGATCCCGATCTTCAGGCCTGGAGATAATTAAAGCTGCATATAAATTAACCTTGCCTAGTAGTAACTGAAGTGACGAGCTGCCTTTCCTCCATGGATGAAGGGAAATGTAGAAATGCAGACTGGAAACATGGTTAAGGACATAGCTATCCAGTTTGTGGAAATTCATGAGAGTATGTGAAGGAGGGGGCTGAATGAATCTCTGCTTTCAGGCTTGAATCAGTAGTTAGAACCCTCCAATACTGTTTCTGAATTCTCCTTTTTGAGATACATTCCCCAGGTGTCATTTCCAAACAACTAGAATAAATTAATTGGAGAACAACTGACTTAAACTGCAGTGGGAAAAGCCTTTTACTCATTGTAAAGAGCAGATGTCTTTATCATTGAATGTTATGTCCAAAAGAATATAATGTCCTCCCTTACACAGTCATGATTCAACCTGTAGACCCATAAAAAAGTGATTGGCATTAAATGTAGAGATCAAGTGAGCTTGTCATAGCCAGCCAGTGGTATAGCCAGGCACAGGCTGAGGGGAATGGCTGGGGGTCTGCAGTGCTCTTGACAATCTGCTTTCGGTAGAACTGCAGTACTGTCAGCAGCGTGTGGGATCAGACACAGAAGAAAAAATAGGCTCGATGCAGATGCGAACCAGCCCTTCATCTCCCAGGTGTTTGCAATGTGCGTGTTCATCAGCAGGTGTCACTGCGCTATCGGCGGCAAAAGTGTCACGCCATGGCTGTAAATCACTTCATTTTGAGCGTGCACGAGTGGTTGTTTTCCTGTGCCCTCCAGGGGTGTTTGCTGAATAGGGAACATTCCTGGATGGATCTTCCTTTCTTTCTCTTTTAACAGCCTTATCAAAGAAGCTACCTTTCTACTTCGCTACTGAAACATTGCCCTCAAAATGTCTCCTTGGGATTTAATGATATGCTTGAGACTTCTATCAAGCCTTTGGTTGCTCCAGACAAAATGTTAGTAGATAGTATGCGATTCAAAGCCCCAAAGCCTGTGATAATTAATTCTCCTTGTTGTCTGATGTTGGCATGCTGTGTACTAGCTATTACAATATTAGCAGTGTGAGCACAGTGGCAGTGAGTGAAAAGATGCATCTGATGTTTCACTGTGAGCTCTCTATTACCAGGGAGCCCCCTGTTGTTACAGCAAAAGTGTTAGGGAGGAGGATGAGTTACAGAGGATCAGGTAGAAACGTTGTCCACAAGATGCTCTGAAGACTGATTCCTACCATGGCTTTAAATGGTCCTGCAGGGTAATGTGTGGATTAACACTGAGTTACCACTTCCTTAAATGGGAGCCGGCTGAAGATGGCTTGTGGATAGTGGATGTATTTAGATTTTCCGAATAGCCAAGCCAATTCACAGATGGAGCATTAGCATAAAGCACTTTCTATTCGAGACTGTGCTTGATTTTGCTAAAAGGGCTGTGCTTTCAAAGTCCAATGAGTCTGAGTGAAAGACCTCAAGGGCACAAACTCCTGAAGTGAGCAGGTGGAGATAGGGAAACAAAGCGATTGAGATCAAAGTTAAGAATAAAGAGAGTGGCTCTTGGATAACTGGGTGGTTTTGTTTGTGTATCTCCTTTGGTAGACTGAAAGAAAAATTGCCTTACACAAGATTTTTACAATTTTATTCAGTGCCAAATTCAGTAAATATGAAAATTGCACCAGAAAACAGCCCTTCATTATTAGTACAGGTTTAATATCTAATGGGTAAAAAGATGTAAGGTAAAGTTCCTGAACTTGCTGCTTTCTGGAAAGAGGCAACTTTTTTTAATCATCTGTATTTCAGTTAAATAAAATGCAACTTGCAAATTGCCATCTGTTGTCATTAGCAGTATTTGCCACTTATTCTCCGCATTCATTCAAATCCCACTTTTAGGGGCTGGCACTTCCAAAATTTCTATCAATCTTGCTTTTTTGCCAAATATTGACTCCTGTAGACTCAAACTGCTTTCAACATCGATTTTTGTGGGTGGTGAATCTTGGGACAGGTTTCAATGGGTTTGTACATTACAGCCACTGCCCACACGTGGTTTTAAAAATAATAGCAACAGCAAAATGTACAACAATGACATCTCATCATGATGCAATAACATGTGGGAGTCTTATATAGCTCTCCTTGAATCAGGTCATATGCATACAAGGAAACATTTCTAAAAGTGTTATCTGGAAGTGTCTTTAGAAGCTTTCACTTAGCATTCATTATAGGCCAGCATCTTTCTATGTCATTATTCCTACCTTGCATATTAGTTTTGCAAGGTTTTAATTTACTGGGGAAAGTTTACTGTGTTGTGATATCAATACATATAGAGTCTTGATACAGGATAGCACCATCCTTTTATTTGTAGGTGTCTTCAGTACAGATTGTAAGGCATGCCTAGGTATTTAAGGAATGTTGCCAACAATTTATTTTAAGAGTAGGAATTCTGAGACTTTTGATCAAAATATTCAGTCCTGGATTGTTTCCTTCTTATTTGTTTTTTTGTCCTAGAAGCTGACTATTTTCACTCATAAAAACAAATCTAAATGCAATTTAAATTGTGAAACAGCATTGACTAGTTTATTCTTTCCTTTTCAGTGTGGCCTGTGGCACTGTTTTGCATTGAGCACTGCTTAATGAGTTTTACCTCCCTGCCCTCTAGTTGGCACTGGTCTCTTTACTCAGAGAGCAAATTTACTCATACCCATTTTGAGTAATGGAGCTGGACTATGATGAGCTTGAAATTCTAAATGCTGGAGGTTGAAAATGAATCAGTTATGAATGCTTCTACTCTTAAAACAGTAAAGGATTAAATGACAATACCTTCTTACCAGTCCACAAAACACCCCTGTCCTTAAAACTTGCTCCTGTTCTCTTTCTGAATGTTGCTCACAGGGGGTTCAGTGCTTCTTCAAACATTTATTTGCATCTTTTTGGTAAAAGACAGTCTTTTGGTTAACTTTTGGACACAGATTTTGTTCTTTGTTCCCTTTATTTATCTATGTTCCACTTTTATAATACATTTGCATTTGCATTTACATTATCTACTCCATTTTAGTAGGACTACAGTAAACCCATTTGCCACAGGAAGAACTGCCTGCTGAGCTTTTCAGTGATGCAATGGTGAATATGACACTTGCTTGGTAGAGTTCGCCAGTTTTCCAAAATCACATTATATTTGCCATGTTTCATTCTTTAAGGTTTTGTAAAGGACTAACTGTCTGCTTGTCTGATACATTTGCAGTGATTCCTGCTAGCACTTCATGGTCAGGTCTCTTCAGAAAAATCAGATGCTGAAGTACTGTAAATTTCAAGAGCATCAAAACCTCATCTGCTGCTTCTCAAATGCATTGGTTTCTACCACCGATAACAAAAGTCCCAAAGAAGCACTCTCTCGCATTTTCTGTAGCCTCCTTCTTAAGGTCAAGAGCCTGAAAGCAAGTTTGGAATTTGATTTTAATACAGGATGTCCATGTCATTCAACTTCAAGGTCTCAACACAGTCACATCTGCTTGTTGGGATTTTTTAAGCCTCTTGAACAGTGGCCATTTTCTGAATTTCATATATTATCATACCTACGGTGGCTCCTAGGTTGAAATGATCACCTCACTCCTCTTGGGTGGGGTGTATATAGAGAGTCAGATTGCCTGAAAGCCCCAGACATTGCTACCTCTGAAGGAAGGAGATTCAGTGAGATGTCAAAGGGATCACAGCTGTACAGACCTTTGCACCTGGACTGACACAGTCGTAGATCATCTCATATGGGGATGTCTATAGCAGTAGGATCTTCATAATAAACTTGTTTTTATTTTAGTGTTCATATTAGAGCATACCTCTGTGTATATCCATCCATACTCAGATAAATACAACAGATAAAATACACATGCAATCACAGACAATGCACTGGAGTCACCCTCTGCTTGTTTGCAGCTGGAACCAAGAGGTCTCAGGAATGAAAGTTGAAGGGGCCAGAGGAAAACTTTATTCAGTTCCTTTTGCAAAGTTTAAAATGTTTCTGGAGGCAGTGGAAAAGACAAACCATCAGCCTTGTATCATCGTCTCTTGGGTAGCAGAGGGGACTGACAAGATTGCTTGCAACTAAGGAGCTGGCAGCAGCAGCAGCATGTCTTAAAGCAGAGGATAAAAATGGCATAGAGCTGTGGGAGAGAACTGAGGAGGTTCCCAGATGCAGTGAAAATGACACAAACCTACATGGATGGTGATTTTGGCTGGGGTGTATGTAGTGGGTTGAAATAGAGTTAAGGTGCCCAAAGTGCTAACACAGCTGTTTAGCACCTCTGTCAAGGTAGCCGCAAACATGTCACTCTTGAGAGCTGTGGCTCTTCTTGTCTAATACTTTACTTAAATCCAGGTGTCAGGGCTAAGCTTGCCCCTAAGCCTCATTCTGTGCTCAGTGGATAAGGGAGCACTTTCAGAGGGCAATTCACGTAGTTTCCCTTGACTCAGGCTTTTAAGGTGGGTTGCATTCATGTTTCCTGGTATCTGTTTAACCCCATTAGATATCAAAATAGCCATTGCAGACACTTGGTGACCTGAGACAGCTGGTGTTACGTGGACTGAACCCTGTTCTTAAAACATATGTAAAAATGCACATTGATCCATGGGGCCTCACAGTTTTGGCTACCAACTGGGATATTAATGTCTGGAAATTAAACTGCATTTCATCAGCTGTTATTTTTAGTCTGACTCCTATTTTTCTCCTTCATATTTTAATTTGCAGGAGCTGCCATGGAGCATGAATCAATTCAAAGTACATGAAGAGTGAAGGAAGAGTGGAAGAAAAATCTACAATAATTCCTCCCATATAAAGTTGTTCAATGGATTGAGTAAGGACGAATAGTCCTTGTAAAAAGCACAAGAAGGCTTTTGGGGTATTATAGTGGTATTATGTTAAGTAACATGCTTGGAAAATGTGTGATTCACTTCTATTTTCATGCAATTAGTTTGTTACCCTCTTTTAATGTGTCCCACATACCCCAAAACCAGGCTGAAAGCCTCACCCAGTTTTCGGCTATGAACACCTGGGAGAGGTAAAGGTGAATTTGTTCACTTTGCTCTTTGAGCTCCTTCAGTAAGTGGCCTTCAACTGTTTGCCAACACTCTCAAAGCCATCCTTAGACAGTGGTTCCTCCATATGCACAATGACAGCAGATTATTTCCCTTTAGTTCAGTAGCGTCCCATATAGACAGAGAAATTTTGGTGGGATTGTGTGTATACCATGTGATTTGTGTCTTGTGCTTTACTATCTTTGGGCTTTCAAAGCTGAGAGTGAGAGCTGACAGTATGCTGCTGTTTGGGAATTCACCATCAAACAAACAAATAAAGAAATCTTAGTCTACTCCCATAGTTAAAAACACTAAGGTTTTCTCTCTCCATCTCCATCTTTTCACGAAATATTTCACTTTTTTATACCTTATCGCTTCTCAGCATATCCTAGAGCTCATGTATGATTTTGTTTTTTTCAGAAGCATTTTAAATGCTTCCAAAACCATGAATTACAGTCATCTGAGCCTTAAAGAATAATTTCACTCAGAAAGTCTCCTAAATCCTTCTTATTAGGGAATAGGGGTTCCACTTCAATGGAGAGAATGCGAAGTTTCTAGGTGGTGCCTGTGTGAAATTATTATCAGAAAACTTCCTAGTCCATTGTTTTCCCAATGGAAATACTACCCACCTGTCTTGTTCTGACTGGTCAATCTTGCTTTATCTCTTGTAAGGAAAATGGTGTTTCATTCAGATGGAAAATCACTCCTGACACCAAACACTGCATTGGAACTGAGGAGGTAAATCCAGAGCTTCATATTTCATCTATAAATCTTATTGCTTATGCTGCATGTTAGTTTCTTCCATGGCATGGGTTGTAGAGGATTTTGCATCACCTAACACAAAAACATCACCTCAGCTGTGATCTGGTATACATTGAAAGTTTGACCACATTTTAAAAATTCCGGTAATCTGGGACCCAATGGAACTGGAAATATCTGATAAAAACTACTCCCAGAATTTCTTTGTGGATGGACCTTTCATCACTAGCCCTGCAAGGTAAGCTTTGAGGGCAATTATCTGTGTTTGTGGGATGTCCCTCTCCCAAGCCTGTTGACTGTCGTAGAGTTGTGCTGTGTGTTTATGAAGGCTTTCCCCTGCAGGTGTGCACAGACTGGCAGGCAGTGCCCATGGCAGGTGGGAGGCAGTCCTGTAGTAGGTGACATCCCACATTTGAAATTACCTGAAGACAGGGATGCCTTAGACTTTCTCATGGGAGTGATATTAAATTTCAAGTGTCCTCAGGCCGCCTGGACCTGGTAGACCTTCAACTTAACTTTTAATATGGGACACAGAATTTGCCTTCATCTTTTTTTAAAAAAGCTGCTATCTCTAACTGCAATGAGCAATTATCTCCTCTCACATTGGCTATATTTGAAGGAAAATGTCTTTTACCACATTTTTATATTTGCTTATCTGCAACTACACGGTGTACATTTGTAGAGCAAAGGACATTAAATGAGTAGATGTCATGAGTCATAACACAGTTAGTCCATCACAATACTTTTTTTCTCTGAAATTATTTGGGAATGAGACAAATACTATTTTTACACTCTCCCTGCAAAAAACTGATGCAGTGTAACTCAATAAATTTTTTGCCATACATCAGTAGGTTAGAAAGCACAAAATATTTACTTTCAATTGGACCCTGTTATTACTGTATTGAGGAAAATGGAGAAATGTGCAAATGAAATTATCTGGCTCCTTCATGCTTTCTTGTTTATAGTAGACAAGGTTATTGCTTCACAGATTTCTGCTGACTAATATGCCAAAGCTGTCATAATATTTCCAGAAAAATTATTATGTAAAGATTAAAAGACCCATGAGATAAAAATACAGAGGAAAAAACAGTAAAAACTGAAAGGGAGAAGAACCAGAGAGGAAATAGAGGATGGACATGAGGAGGAGCAAGGAGATACCTAAGGAGTTCCATCTCAGGCATAACTTCACACCAAATGATTCCCATGTTGCCTGCAGGGATTTCACAGCCACCAGAACATCCAAGGAGGAGCTGCTCTTGCCATCAAGCAGTTCAGGGGATGTCTCTGAGCCCCAGCAGTGAGGGGCAAGGAGGAAGAGTTGTTTTGTCCTGCTGAGCAAAGGCTGTCACTGGATTCTTCCTACAAACTTCTTGGCATGAGTGGGTAAAATGCAGCCTTGTGAGTTAGGAACTGCACAAGCAATAGGAGACTGATTGTTCAATAAAAAGCTCTCTTTGCATGTTCAGCATTGTGCAATGTTTCATCTTGCTCAGCAGTAAGACATTTGATCTGGGTAGAAAGTGCCTCTGCCTTCAGTTTCTTGTCACAGCAACTTGACCATGAAGTTTCCATTTAAAAGAATAATCTATCTTGGTTTAATATGCATTTGCAGAAAGCTTCTAGATAAATTAATAATAAAAATACAATATAATTATAAGCAAACACAGACAAATTCCCCTTTAAATCAGTCCACATTTACTTGCAGAAAAAGGCAAGGAGTACTTGGTGAAAGTTAAAGTACATCTTCCAAAGGGGTCTGCAACTTCAGATGAACAATATCAATTTGTGCGGATTTTAATGGAGCTTAAACAAACATTTTTGAAAATCCAAGCTGCAGGCCTTTCCCTGGAGTGAGTGATAATATAAAAGAGCAAATAGGCATTCTGCCACTCCTGTGTTTCAGCAGTTCTAACTTCTCCTTCAAAACCATTTTCATTCTGGCTAACTGTAGTGAGTACATCAAGGAAAATTGAACTTGAAACAAAGTCCCTGACATCCAGTAACACTGTGTTACAGATCTTCTTGTCATTCCCCTATGTGGTCTTGCACAAAAAGGTGACACAACACAGTCTTTCTTTCTGGCAGCCTTAGGAAGGTTTCAGCAGCCATCTACAGTTTTAAGTATTACTTTTGTATCAGCAAGAAAAGAGCAGAGAAGCAGCTTAGAAGCAGCTTTATTCATCTGGGCTGCTGTCAATAAATAGTATCTCCTTGTTGCTGGTAATAGCATCACTTGTCAAGGAACATTGCCATATAGTTTGTCTTGCTATTTTTGTTTCAGAGCCAGTGGCTGGAAAGCAAAGTAACTTAACAAATGTTCCCTAATCTTTTTCCATTTGGGTGTTTCTGTTTTTTGGCATGTGCATAAGGTGATCAAAATGCAAGTTGAATTAGGGTCTTTTACTGTCCAGAACTTTTAACTGACAAACAAACCAGTCCTTTACTTAGGAAGATATAGCATCAGTGAGATGTAACAATCTTTATCAAAAGTGAGAAACTGAAACTTGCCTCATATCAAGTCTGATTTGAAAATTTCAGTTGTAAACCTTTGTACACAATCAATTTGGGTGCAAAAATGTCCATCCCAGAGTTAGTTAGAGCATGGTGCTAATAACACCAAGGTCACAGGTTCCATCCCAGTATGGGCCATTCACTTAAGAGCTGGACTTGATGATTCTTGTGGGCCCCTTCCAATTTGGAATGTTATGTGAAATTCCTTACTTCTGTGATGGGAATTCACAGGCACAGATCACCCTAACTGTGGCAGCAGCAGCAGCAGCTCCTTTTTCCTGTGTTGCTCACAGCATTACACTCATTGACAATCATTCTTATCTGTCCTATTGCTACATGGTGGGAGGTAGAGCAGTGAAAATATATATCCACAGGGAAATAAAAGAAAGTAGAATTTCTCTAAAGATTTCTCAGTAACTCTGAATCCAATTTAGCTTGCTGGGTGTGCTGCAGATGGAGTATGTGATTTGCACATCTCTCAAGCAGGAGCCTATTTGTTACTTCATTTGACTATTTTACCTGCAATTTCGTTCACAAACTTGTCTGTGTCTTTTAAATGGGTCTATTTATCAGCTCAGGTCTTCCCTGGTGCATGGTGCACTTTTATTGCCTGCTTTGCATTGCTCTTTGGAGCCTTGCCTGCAGTGCTATCATATGCATTTGCACCCCTTCCTCACTCAGAGCTAAGCATGAGATGCTCCACAACATCTGAAAGCAGGTATTGCCTGTGAGATTTTACATAATTTTCAGTTTCACTAAATTACCCTGTGATGTGATTTGGTAAACTCACTGCAAATACAAGATGTGTGGCTTTAGGGCTCAGCAGGGAGTTCTTTCCCTACTGTGTTTTCTGCTCAGCTGTGATCTGACAGCGAATGTAATTCTGTTGCTTTTATGGGCTTGTGCACTATTATTTCAAAACATTGTGGGCCACAGAGATGATCTGCTCCTGAAATTGAGTGGATGGTTTTAGAAAAGCCCCTCTGAACTTTAGCCTTTAGCCCTGTGGGCAGCAGTCTAGTGTGAAACATTGCTCTGCATTCACTTGTGCTGCTGTCAACAAAGGAATTACCAGGTGACCATTTTCTTCACAAAGACCATGACATTTCAGCATTTCTATGTACTGATGCTGATTAAAGGTAGGATAGGTGTTCCCTGAAAAGAGCCTGAGGAGGATGTGTTTGCCTGCTGCTGGAATTACCTCTCCTGCAGCTGTCTCAAAAGGTACTGTAAAAATTCCTCAGCAAGCAAGGACAGAAGGAAGATGAGCTGATGTTACTGAGCAGGGTAGATTTTCAGAGAGATGGTCTCAGCAGAAGCAGCAGATCCTGGCATGGCCTTGAAGGATATCTCTCTTGTGAGGGATAGAAAAGTTGTCCCCAGAAGTGGCTCTGCTCTGTGTATGTCCATGGGACCAGGGCTCAGTGCTTGGCATGGATCTTGGGATCTCAGCACTCAACTTAGGATAAAATAAGAGCCAATGTTTAAGGATGGCTCAAAAAGTTGCCAGACATGGTCCTTTTTAATACAAAAATTGATCTTACTTCTTAAAAAAATTGCTGACACTGTCACCTGCTGTGGACATGCAGAGTTATTCCTGCCCAAGGGATCTCCTGCCCTGAGACAGCACAGCAGTGTTCCCAGTTCTCCTTATGTTGTCATGAAGTTTGACCAGCATGCAGCATTTCTCCCAAGGTCTCAGTTCACCCAGTCTTATGATTATGGGATCAAATTGTGGTTACACAATTAAGTTCTCCACCTCCAAGGTGTGACTAAGACAAGTTATGTGACAAGCAATGGATAGCAGAGAACTGCTTATTAACATGTGCTCTGAAGGCAAAGAAGAGAGAGAAAAATAATTAAACATTCTTTACTTTGAAATTTTTTTAAGGATTGCCTCTGCTTTTGAGGGGTTTGAATCACATCTTGGAGCTGGCAATCTTCTCTGGAGGTCTTGGTGCTTTTTTTTCTACTCAGTCACTGTTAGCTCTCATTTTTGGTTCAAGAAATGATCTGCCTGGAGTGTACAGGGATGCAGGTGAGCTGCACAGCTCAAAAGGAATCCTTTGGACCATTCTTTCTTTTCCAAGGACACTGCCATATTTGTCCTTCAGATCCTGATTTTCTCATAGTGCTTCTTGAAATTTGATTCAACTATATGAACAAGATGTGAAGGTAAGGTTTCAGAGCTGAGGGTTCACACAGGGAAAGATGCCTTAGCACCACATACCAGGGTCTGCAGACCTTGCTGAACTTTCTGACAGGAGCCTCAATTGCTCTTTTTTCTTCCCACCTGGGTGTACCCTTTCCCTACATCAAGTATTGCTCTTCCAAAGCTGTTACTCTGGTATCTGCTGACTCATCTACTACTTCTGGATGGTGGGAGAAAGTTTTCTTGTCTTCTACCATGACCTCCTGTTGTTCAGAGCTTTTCATCTGATATTAGCAGAAGGATTTCTTGACAGTTTTACCACAGTCCCATTTCCATCTAGCATTCCCTTGAATCCTGGTTTGCCAGATGATGCTGCTTCACTAAGACTGGATGATTTACTTTTGACCAAGCACAGCTAATCCTTGAACAGCCAAATATCAATGAGAGGAGCCCTGAGCTACATCTGGCAGTGTTAGTTTTCCTGCACAGCCAGACAGATAGATAAGTTTGGAATTTCTACCTACGAAGATTTTGAACTTTGACCAGAGTGGAGTGGGTGCTGCAGCCACAAGGACAACCTGACAGAAGAAAGCTTTTGCATCAACCTAGAGACCTCTTTGAGACTGGGATCAGAGACACGATCTTGAAAGAAAGTACTTCATATTGACTGGAACCAAGCCTTCATGATGTAGTAGCCTAATACATGCTGTTTAATTTTACATCTGAGTTTTTTGGATACCTTAGGTAGGCTACAACCAAATGAAAAGGAAGTTTGTACTTTGTGTTGCCTGGCTGGACATGAGTGATGAAACTGCTAAATCAGGTCTGGCCTGACAGGAGGGATTTCTGTTTTCTTGATGAGCTAATTATATTTTTTCTTCCAAGTCATTTGCATTATAACGTGACTAGATATTCAATACTCTCTAACACATGGCCAGCATTGCACTGTGAGCTGGGAAAATGGCCATATTCTCATTGTCCATTTTAATTTGGGAAGCAGACAAATTACAGTTTGGCAAACTAAAGTTATATGCAAATGTTAATAAGCACCTCTGCACAGAATGAAGATAAACAGAAGTAGAAAACATCTTGCACGTCCTGTCATATATTTCAGAGCAGCTTCCATTCCTAAAGACTTGCTCAGACTAGCCATTCATGTAAACAATAGCCAGTATTTATGTAATTTCTGCAGAACTCTTTTGGTAGTAGAAGACTTTCAGTAGTGAAGGCTGCCTTCTGGAGACTGATGCATATCCAGAAGAGGTTTGGTACATGCCCTGGAGAGGGTGCAGAGCAGCACTGGTTCCGCACCAGCACCCTGGATGAGGCCACCTTGATTCAGGGAAGCAAAGAAGAGGCTCTGCTTTGATGTATACAAACTTTGAAGTGCCACTTGCCTTTGGGTTTTTTGAGCCTGACCCAGACTGGTTTTAAATAAAGATGTAGTCTTGCTGCTCTTAAATCTGGGAGATCTGCACCAGAAAATCCTGACCAAATCTTCTCTGATTGAAAAGTTCAAAACTGCATCTTCTGAGAGAAGCACGGGCTCATGCGTGCAGCTTTTCTTCCATTAGCCTGAACAATGTTAACATCCCTATTGTGGGGCTTGTCAGCCCTTGTGAGTCAGTCTGGGATACCTTTAGGGGATGACCAGAGTGATTCAATGCAGATGTCATTAAATGTACTCCAGACAGCCCTCAGCAGCTCTGGTCTCTAGAACTAGGTTAAATTAGAACCAACCAAAGCCATGGATATTAACAGTGCTAAACCATAGGAAAACAAGACAAAACAATGTCAGAAAATGCTCTCCTTAGTCTGTGTGTGCATGAGAGAACCTTCTCTCTGTTTATTTAAAAAAACACAAATTATACACATACTTGTTTGCAAAGAGAGTTAAGTAATTTAAAAGCAGATTCTCCTGTTAAATGGACAGATGATTTTTTCTATTCCAGCAATAATTTTAATAGGATGAACACACACAAATTCTGCTTGTTACAGAGGGGTGTAATTTCTGAGATGACCATGAGTTGGTGTTAAAGTTCATAGCAGATAATGTGTAGCCTTTCACACACTGCAATAAATTACCAAGGAGCCTGCAACTTTTTCTTGGCAGACCAGTCTCAATTATTAGAGAATTCAGCAACAGAAAGCATCAGGGAATGGCAGGCTTTTTTTTTTTTTCATGAAGAGTATTTATACTTTTTATAGTAGCTAATCCATCAGGTTAATTTCGTTGTTCAGGCAGGAATGCAGGCAGCAGACTCTGTCAGGAGGGCAAGCAGCAATCCCATAGAACAGGATCTTGTAGACTACATTTCTGCAGAGAAGCTTTCAATTATCTCCACGCTTTTGCTGGATGTGTGCAAAACCCGTTAGCCTGTCGTGCAGCTAATCCAAGTCCAGTGAAACCAAAACAGAAGTTCCCCTTGATTTCAGTGAGCTTTGGACCAGGCTTTAAGAGTCACTGCTCATTCATGAAAAGGGCCCGTTGCCAAAATGAATGTCAGTGGGGTGGATGGTCGCGTGCTATTTTGACATGCTCTATTACTCCTGAATACTCCTGCAGCTGTTCTAAACTGTAATGTATGCCACTTTTCCACTCAGGGTTGCTAGAAGGAAGACGTGGGTTGAAGAAGTACAGGTACCAAAACTATGTACATAGACGTGTTCCTGGTGAAACCAGGGCTAAGAAAACTATCCTGACATGATCTGCCCCTAATATCAAGTCAAGATGAAAATGTTGCCTATTGAATCTCTTTCTCCCACATGCATTTTTAAAAAAATCTTCTTTAATCCAGGAGATTTGATAACATTAATTCTTAAAGCAGCAGCATATCAGATGGAAAGGGAGGTAGGACTTTGTTTCTAGCATTAATAAACAAAGTACCAATTTCTGCCAGGCTCCACAGGGGTGTGTTTTACTCCTCACTGCCTGTTCCGGACTGTTCCCTGCCTGATCCCTTGCTGCTATGTGTGGTGTCATAAAATGAGAACCAGAAAGCAGATAACTCTTAGCTGAAAAGAGAATAAACTTTCAAAGTATGTTTATTTGTATGAGCTTCTTGATCCACTTAAATTTCATTCTGATAAAATATTAGATGGGGTGCAACACCATTACTAGTCTTTATGCACAGAAGAATGGTATTTTTGGTGTAGGTTTTTTGCTACCATAAGCGTAATAAGCAGAAACAGATTGTGAAAGAAAAGAAAATTCAACAGACTACCCTCACAAGGAAACACTCTAAAGAGATGAACAGCTTCCTAGAATCTGATGGATGTCCAACAGTTCACCACTCACCCTGAATACTGTACCTTTCACCCTGGGTCCTATGCCACTTCGATCTGCAAATTAACACTTGAGCATTAAAAGTAGATGAGTTTTTATTAATCACTGACTCCATGGTCTTGCTCTGACCAAGATCTCACTGTCAGTGGTTACAGACCAGTGTGGAGCACAGGTGGATGTAGGTAGGGGTGCTCTGGAAGTGCTGGTTGACATCTCATTGTTGGAAGTTTCAGTGGAAGAGGCTCTCAATGAATCCCATGGCATTCAACACTGGGAAATAAGTCCTGCACCTAGGGAGGAACAACCCTATCCACCACTGCAGACTGGGGGCTGACTGACTGGGCAGAAGCTCTGCAAAAAGGGATCTGGGGGCCCTGGTGGATGTGAGCCAGCAGTGTGCTGGGCTGGACAAGCATTACCAGTAGGTCAAGGGGAGTGTGTCCTTCCTTTCTGCTCAGCACTGGGGAGACACATCCAGAGTACTGGGTTCCATTTCAGGCTTCCCAGTACAGGAAAGACGTGGACATGCTGGGATGAGCCAACCAACTAAACATCAGAAGAGATTGTATGGAGAACATGGTGCCAAATTCCTCTTGGCAGTGCAGTGGACAGGACTACAACAAGACACAATAGACACAAGCTGGAACTGGAGAAATTATCATTAGATACAAGGCGAAAATCATTCATTGTGAGACTGGTCAAACACAGAAGTAGACTGCAATAGCTGAGACACGTTGTTGAATTTTCATATTCAGAGTTTTTGAAGCTCTGCTGAGCAACCTCCTCTCACTATTCCACCTTTACATAGGGGTCACAGCAGCTGTCCTCTGGAGGCCCCTTTGAGCCTCTGTGGATCTGTGACAATGAGCTGCTGAATAAATCTTGTTCAACCCTGCTGCCAGTCTCCTTGTCTTCACATCTTGAGAAGCCTTGGCATCAGAAAAGGCCACGGCAGCTGTCACCAGGAGATGGAACAGCTCCCTCCAAGGGCCAGGCCTGCCAAGTGACACTGGCACAAACTTCTGACAGTAGCTGAGGGAAAACTGGGGAGTTAGTAGACTAGAAAATCATGAGCAAATGCTCAGGATCAGAAGTCATTGTAATGGAAACAGAGAAAAATTGCAAACCTTTTCCAAGAAGTTTCTTTTCTAAGTAGTTTCTAAGTTTCAGGTGAATCCACCTTTTGCACTGTATCTTCATACACTGCCATGCAGAAAGAGTGGCAGCAAAGACACCATCACTTGTCTATGTTTCCTGGGCTACTTAGAGGAGCTGAACTGTGGGCAAAGTAATCTGAAGGTGTGGAAGCATTTCTGCTTGTATTTACAGCTCTGCTGTAACACAGATGTTTAAAAACCTTCTGCTTGGCTAAAGATATTTTATATTCACAACTGAAAGGAAACACTTCACTATTACATCTTTTACTGACTTTTGCCCAGAGAAGATATAAATTGTTTGAAGACATAAGTGGCTTGTTCCCTGGATAACAGAGAAGTCCTGATACTGACCTGGTGTCCTTGCTTCCCTCGCTCCTTCCATCCTGTACTGCTCTGAGTCAACACCACAGCAATAAGGAAAATTATCTGAGAAGCAACAGCTTTAAAAAGGAAAAGCATTTAAATTTAGCTTTTCAAGAAGAGTTTCTTTTAAAGTGTTGGTTTGAAATGAGGTACAGTGGTATGAACTGTAGATTAAAAAAAAAATTAAATAAAAGAAATCATCTTAGGGATGGGAAGATGCTCTGCCTCAGAAGATGTGCCTTACTTTGTTTTTTCTCAAAATACATCAGCAGTGATTGCAAAAGAATCTGAGGAATGAATACAAGCATTGCAAAAGGACATATGTAAGTCAGGAACTGAAATCATCTACATGCATATAAAACTGGCATAAGACAGCAGGTCATGTTCATTTCAGTGCCCTGGAAGGGGCATGCAGTTGTTTCACCTCTAATTATGCAGCATGTTTTTTACTGAGATTTCTCCTTCCGTCAGCTGCATTTGTTAAAAGCATTTAAGCACATGCTAAACTCTATGTGTGTGAATAATGCTGTGTTCACTTAACAAAGGCACTAATGACTTAATCTCCTTAAGACTCCTATTAATTCTTAGGACACTTATTTCCTACTGTGGGAAGTACCGTGACAAGCAAGATTACAACACAGTGGACAAAACTCCCTGGTGCAGAGTATAGGAGATAGAAAGACTTCTGAAGAAAGCCTCTGTCACACTACATCAATTATCTGAGCCTGTAATATTTTTAAGCCTGTAAAAGTTTCACTTTCATGCCACTGACACACAGCTTATAGGTATGTGCCCATGTAGAAAAGATATGACAATAAATGTCATCACAGGAAACCCCATGCAAAATTCTTTCATCTAATTGGAAACATGAAAGGAAAATTATGGGAACATCACTTCAGCCAGAAAGGTGTTCAGCTCAGAAACCTGCTGAGAAAATTTGTCTTGATCATGGGGTTGAAAAGAAGAAGCTGTCAGGCTCCTGAGATGCCTGGTACTCCTCTCTGTTCAAAATAAACTGCTGACTTTAATGACTGTCCTTTCAGAGATGGTCTATTTTAAGACTGTGGAGTTACAATGGAAGGAGTGATCACCGGAATGACAGCATGCAGTGAAGCAAGGCAAGCCAGGATGGGGGTTGAATCATCTGCAAAGGGATTCCTTTCATGCTCATGCTTTAGAACTGGACTTCACGTTAAATCTTGCAAAACCTGGGGACTGGGAAGAAAGAACTGACAGCCAGAGGCTCAACAGTTGCATTTGTGGTGCTGAGACAAGGATGCCCTGTGGCATGATCTGGAACAGATTTGGCCTTCCTACAGAGCCATGTGTGCTTGACTTTTCTGTCTGCTATTGAGTATCTACTTAAGTGCATTACTGAACTGGATTCTTAAATGTAAAGCTGTATTCTGTCTCCAGGGAGCCTGTGGAGTGGTGAGATGCTGGGTGTTTCAGTGGCAAGGAATTGCACCCTGTTTTGTCTCCGGCTTATTAATGGGCAACCTCTGACTCTGTGCAAGACCTTACAAATCACTGTTTGTCCCAGTCTAAGTCCAAAGTGCCCATGTGTCTCTTCTGAAGCATGAAGAAGCCCTGAAATTCCTTCCTTTAGTGCATTTCTAGTGGTGGTGGGTTTTCCCACACCCTCACAGAGCATTTCTGGGACAGTTAGTAAGCATTTGACAGTTTTGCCTGGGTTGCCTCAGTCATTCTTCATTGTTTGAGCCATGTCCCACAGTGTAGTACAACTGTTTTCTGCCATTATAACGTTCATTAGGATTTATTTTTGTTCCTGAGTACACTGTCACAGCTATTCATGAAATACAGTAAGTAATGTGTAAGCCTAAACAATAATAAATGTAATCTATCTCTTGACATGTATAACAATATAACTAGAAAAACAATATTTCTTTGTGCATAGGATTCACTTTTTCAGAGAGAATTTGACTGGGTTAAAAGACAAATGATAGTTAGACCTGCATGACCAGATAGGAATCTGCATACAGAGCTGCTGTGAGCATTTCTTTGCTGCATTTTTTTATTCCTAAATTATATGGCTCCTTCCCAAACAACACTGAGACTTGAGGAATAAGGTGCTGATTATCCCTTTTATGAAATGCATGAAGAAATGAGTATTGCAGATTTGTTGGTACTCTTGTGATACAAAATGCATTATAAATACAAATATCTAGCAAGATCTGGTCTTTGAGAAAAGGCTTTTCAGCGGTCTCACAACCACTAAAGTTCCTCAGAGTTATCTCAATCAGTCAAACCTCCATCAACTCGTAAGAGCCATGATTACAAGTGGGATTATCTCACCTTTGCTGGGTCCTTCCCCACGCTGAACACTCACTCTACACAATTATAGAAAGCTGCTAGAAACTAGTCCTTGGCACTGAAGTTAAAGTACAATGCCTGTGTGCTCTAGGGAAATAAAAAGTATGTCATTTGTATTATAGTATGCATAATAATAATAGGTAATATATACACATAAATATATAATTGTACATTGTATACATTTGTCCTGTTTAAACAAACACTAACTGCAGTTATATCTTGCTTCAGTAAATAGAAAATAAACACTAAAAGCATTTGCATGAAATGGAGAAGTGCAGGCAATACCTAAAATCTTTTATCTCCCTCTCAAGAAAATTACAAGGGCTAAAGCAACACAGTTCAAAATGAAGGATCAAGACCAGGGAAATAATTCACTTGATGTACAAACAGACAAGTGTCCTTTGAACAAGTCATATATCCTTTCTGTATGAAAGCTTAGAGAATTGTTTTGGTTAGAAAAGACCTTTAAGACCATTGAGTTCAACCATTAACTGCCAAGTCTACTGCTAAGCCATGTCCCTAAGTGCCACATCTCCATGTCTTTTAATTACCTACAGGAGTGGGGACTCAACCACCTCCCTGGGCAGCCTGTTCCAGTGCTTGACAACCCTTTCAGTGAAGAAATTTTTCCCAATATCCAATCTAAACCCACTCTGCAGACTAAGTTAAAGCTTAAAGCATAAGGTTCTAAGCTTTGCTTGGTCTTTTTTAACAAACTGGTATGAAGCCTGACACTTCCTGTCTAAAAGACACAGAGAAAATTGGGATTTCAGCTTTAAAAATGGTGTCTGCTGAATTTCAGTACGAAGTGTGCAGGATTTAACAAGCAAGTGGGCAAGCCTCCAGTTTGGCCTGAGCAGAGCTCTGGCAGCTCCCATCCACTGAGAGCTTTGGACTCTTCAGGCTTCCGGGATGGTGCCTTCTGGCAATGATGCCCATGGACTCAGCTGGTTGTTCTGCCATCTTGATTGCCAAATTTTCTATTCTGGACATTTTTATTGATGGTATAATCCCTAGATTTCTTGCTATTGTCCTATTTTTGCAGTGCTCCTATTGCCTTGATTGTTCTGCCTGACCGTCATTCTGCTGCCTTGCCCATCAGCTGCTGCTCACCAGACAGAAATGTGGGAAGTCACAGGCAGCCAAAGCAATGGAAACCTCTGCCCCAAACATGGATCATTTGGAAAGCCAAAAGAGGGTGTGTGGATCTATTTCAGGACTAGATGTGGCTGCAGCAATGTGAAGGAGGGATGCACAGTCCCTGTCCTGCACCCAGGCTGCCCTGGACTGCCCTGGGAAGGGTCAGTGCTGCCTTTGCCTTCTCCTCACACTCCAGTAAACCACCTCCTACAACACAGCAGGTCTCTTGGTACCTCTTATAAAAAATGTAGGTAATGGGAGCTGCCAGGTATGCAGGAATAGGGGGCCTCTATGTCTGTTCTTCATAACTGAACAGTATGGTAGTAAATAAATGCTTCCCCAGGTCCTCCTTGCAAAGGAAACCCTCTAAGTCCAAAATGCTGAATGACTCCTCAGACTGACCTCGGGTATTATCTGGTTACCAGAGCTGATTATAAGGGTGTCATCTTTTTCTATTCCTTACGTACACACAGATCTGCCTTTATCTTTTGTGTTTATATTTATTTTTCTCTGCTTAGTCTGGCCTTGCAGTCCCTCCTAAAATGTCTATGAAGAAGGCCTGTGTTATTAGTTCAGTAACATTCTTTAGAGGATTTCAATCCAGCATGATAATTTTCATAATACACATAACCAACAGATGTGTTTCATTTATATACAGAGCCTGAATTCAACAGTGATCTTTATGTGGGAAGCCTTTTTGGCTATTAGTTTTCAGTACCTCTAGTATCTGCAGTTGCTCTTTGTTTCACAGTTGACTTTTCAGAAATATTTCCATGTGGAAATTTTGTCTGTATGAAAGGAGGATCAAACCAGTTGTCTGAGCCATTTTCCTTCTAATGGTTGTGTTGGCATGACCGAAACCTTGTGGTCCTAGGCCAAATTGCTGCTCCCTGTGAACAGATGCAGGAGGAGTTGGATCCACTTGGCAGGTGGAATCTAGAGCCACTGGTCCCACAGACTGTGCATTTTGGGCTCACGAGTTATCTTCAGATAGCCCAGTATTGTATTTTCATTTGGGATTTCAAAGTTCTCCTTAGCTGTCACATTTGGGAACATAATCCCAAATAAGAGCAGGAATGATCCATTACTGAAAAAGTTGGCCTAAGCTGAGATGCAGGCAATTTCACTGGCCTTGACCTTTTCTAAAATGCATGGCAAAACTTTCATTTCCCTCCCACCAGCTCTTTCTGGCTAGTTTTGTTTATTTGCATTTGTAGACTAGGAACTGTCTGGGCCAAAGTCTGTGCTGTGTTTGGTCCTTGCCTGTCAAGACACACAAATTGTGGATCAAATGATGTCTTCATTTGCATTCACGCTTTACTGTGCTCTCAGCAGCTTTGCTGGGTGGAAATGGAAGTAGGATTTAACTCCAGAGACGACACATCTGTGTGCATGTTTGAGTATCTTATAAGTCTGTGAGTTTTGACCAGTAGTAAGTGCCTTGAATAAGTGCCTACAAAGTTAGAAGAGAAATTAAAGACCCCAGTAATATATAGAGGGTACCACTGATCCAGGCAGACACTGAGTGGCTTTGGATGATGTGTGGCCAACATCCACTTCCCCGAGGGAGATTGGTTCAAGGGGCAGTTCTTTCATGGGAAGTTAATGGCAAGTACAGCTTTCTAAAGTCCTCAATGAAGTAAGGTGGATGAGTCCTATCAAACTAGAATGAAGATGGGATGGTAATAAAGGAACTTTCATTAAGAAAATATCCGCAAAACGTGAAACTCACTAGGAGCAACTGCAGAGAGATGAACTTCCTGTAACTGCTCCCGGAGAGGCTGGGATGTGCCTTGCAGCAGCCAGCATGTCTCCTCTTCTTTTTGCTGCCTTCTGCACTTGACAGACAGGCAGCTGAGGAAAACAGCTCTCATCTAAGCACAGGGTCATTTTCCCTCTGGTTCTGTGAAATTCAAATTCGTCAGACATAAATCTCTTTCTGCTGTAAATGACAGGGAGCTCAGGTTACAGTGGCAGTTCAAGGGTGCAATATCTCACATCCCATAGGGGGAAACACAGACATATTTCCATGCTGTAGGGAGTTTCCTCTATGCCTGGTCTCGCTCAGAGTTTACTTCCTTGCTTTATTCATAAAATGAGGGCTATTTCAGGCCCCTCTGATCTGGCCTGAATTCGTGCCCATCCAGGATATAAAACTTCAGAAACCTTGCCTGTTCTTTTCCCTGTTTTCACAGCTTGTTCAGTAAATATACTGCTTGTCCCCAGAAAATTCATTTTTCTTATACATCAGTATGTACGCATTTCCCTAATCAGTTTCATTTTTTTTTTTTTTTTTTTAATCTTATTTTACTGCAGGCTGAGATTCTTTAGATCATACAGATTTGCAGTGACCACTCTGGAGGTGTGACAGCACTGGAGCAACAAATGGAAAGGAAGGATACCTGCAGCCTCCCTGAGCTACACTTTGGCAACCCTCATTGAAATGACACAGGGCACAGACCCTTTTTGTCACCAGCATTGCTACCAGCATTTTGGCCCTATGCAGAGCATGGAAGAGTTCCCCCTGACAGCAGGGAGTGAGTGCATGGGGGATAATATCTATGCATGTCACCTTGCCTTCTCTTATGGGAACTTGTCTGATGTGGGATCCTGGGATGAAATCCCACAACATCCTCTCTGCCTGCTATTGATGCCTTTAGAGTAGCTGCCTATTTGGCCAGTCACTTTCTACCTCCACTGGCAAGTGGGGTGTGCAGAGGAAGGGAGTTAACAAGATGCAGTGCTTCCAGCCTCCTGGCAGCTCACATTTTCAGGAGAGAGGAATGTGGCTGCCTTTCAGTGCATCTTAGCATTTGCAGTTGGTGCATCAGTCACTTGGAGTAGCTCTCATTCAATTGTGCTGTGATGGGGAGGTGGTGAGAAGCAGAGGAAAAATAGTGTCTACTCAGTCTTGAAAGAAGGCTCAGCTATAACCAAGCAGTTTCAAAAGCTAGTCAGGTGGGAGGCACTCACAGGGCATGGCAGAGGGTATGCAGGCATCTGCCTGTGCCTGAGCAAAGGTTGAGGTGCCATAGGAATACTCAGGTCTTCACCCTTGGGGGAAGAAGATCCTTCTGCACTGAACATGGGATGTTATGAATGGCTGGACTGCTGATCCACCCTTGCCATGGCTACAGCAGTATGAATAAATTAAAACTGTCTTGTCTTTGATGGGACTTGAGACAGTGTGGGATACCCTGACCAGGGCACCCTGAAGCTGATGGGGCCAGGAATCCCCTTGAACCACCTTTCTGGCATGAACAAGTAAGGACTGATCTCCCTTCAGCAGAGAGGTAGTGGGAGACTTGCAACATGCACAGAAAAAATGGATTGGTTTTATTGTTCCCAACACAAACATTCCTTTGACAGTGCTCCTGCACATTCACAGCATGGCAAAGCTGCAAGTGAAGCAAGTGCTAAATCAAATTCATGACTTTTCTCACACAGCCATGAGAAAAGGCACAGTTATACTGAAAAAAGGAACACCATCAGCCCCTGTAGATGGGAAAGGCTGATTTACACCCCCTCTCACACTTATGTGGCCTCAGCAACAGCACTGGAGTTGCATAAGCAGTATTTGGCCCCCGTTTGGTAGTTTATTAGTTATGCACATAATTAGTAGTAATTCTTTGACAATTTATCAGGAGAATTATGGTAAGAAAGACAAGAACAGGAGTCAAGGTGTACTTAAAAAGAAAAGGTTGTGCTACTGGTTTCTCTAACAACAGGCTAGTGGAAAAATTTCCTCTGTCTATGGAGACTGCATTTACCAGATGTTTGATATTTGACACTCCTACAGGTGGCTTTTAAAGAGGTGAATTAGACACAATAAGTTTCAGAGTCAATAATTTCTGTTACTTATTTGAAACATGGTCTGGTATTTGCAGAATAATTAATGATGTTATGAATCTAGCACGGTGGCTTTAAAGAGTCTTAAACAGTGTCTATCACTTGAATAGGTTAGGAAAGATAATCTTATCTGTCCCCATAAAAGAAATGCTTCAGCTGTGCTTTTCACCATCCATTCATAAACTCTCTCTGTCTTAGAATATCTTTGCAAGAAATCTGCCAGTGTGAAGCTGAAAAAACACTTCTAGAAATGAGAATTTGAAATGTTTCAACAAATCTAAGATGAACTTATTTTACTATCTGTTGCAGGTGAACAAACACTCTATCAACACCTCTTACCTGAAGTACAAAATTCACAGTAATAAATATCAGATTGTGTCCAACAACAATGCAATATTTCCATGAGGCTGCTCTATCCGTAGTAAATAGGTAACTATGGAGACTGATGAACATTTAGCTGTAATCAAGAAAGAAAGAGTGGGGAAATCAAAGTTTTCTTTTCTCATTTGCATGCTTTGGGTATGCTTATATGTGCTGATTTTTAACAGCTGTCTGAATCAGTTGAAGTGTGCACCCAAGCCAGGTCTAAAATCTGCAAATCCCACCTCAGGGAATTTTCAGTGAAAGAAATTAAAGTCACTGTAATGCTAAAAACTCCACTAACCTGATCCATAGAGAGACCTTAGAAGGAGAGAGCTCTTCTTGAATACATATCTATTTCATGCTCATTATTTTCCAGTCTATATGGGAAAGGAAAAATATATGGCTCAAGAGCTTAACACCTGCTGCAGCACTGCAGAGCAAAATGCAGAGGCTGAGGAGAACAGCATGAGGGGGGCTTGCATCACTTGCTGCTGCTGGCCCTCCTTGCTCAGAGGCCTGAGCTTGGGAGATTGTTGGGGAGTATATTTACTTTTGTGTTCCTGAGTTGTTTCACTTTCAGTGGGAGCTCTGAACATGTGCTTTATCCATGGTGCCCCACTGACGTCAGTGGGGTAAATATACAGAAATCAGCCTCACTAACACAATCCCTTTTGTACTGCTGCCATTAGCTGAGAACAAAAGCTCAGACAGAGAGATTCAGAGCTGTTGAGTGTGATCATGGTAGCTAAAATCTAAACAGGTGAATTTTGCAGCATCCAAAAAGCCACCTTCTGAGCAACAGGAAGGCACAGATTTGCAACAGGCTGCTGGGAGTTATGTGTGAAGTGGGGAGGTATGGCATGCTCACTCCATGTGTTTGTGCTGGTGGGTGCTCCAGTGGGGTCTCCATGTACTTCTGGGGATAAATAACTGGCCATGCTTAGCCATGAGAATTAACCTGAAAGGGATTCAGAAGGAAAAGAGTTTAAGAATAATCTTGAAAGATGGCAGAGATCAAGTGGTGGGATCCTAGAAGCCAGTGGGAGGTGTGAATATGCCTAATCTTCTATCTGGAGCTGACTACAACCTCTCCCTTCAGCTTTGACACCTGCGCCTTCAGGTGAACTCAAATATGAAGACAGCATGTGACTGGTCTGGACCACCTCACTCCAGATAGGCATTTTCCCTATAGAAATTGTTTCTCTGAGACTCTGAAATTGTTTCTCTGAAAGTCTGAAATCTCAATGAGTTCCATACTTGCAGCAGATTAGTGGAAGGTGTTTCACTGGAAATTACTCACTCTGTTAACACTGAAGTGTTCTTAACAGATATTTTTCTTGGAAGCTCCCCCCTCTAGACACACAAGTCTGAGCTAGTATTCCTGCTCTGGTTTTCCCCCTCCTTTGTAGCTGATGGGGGGAAACTGGAGCATGTATGGATGAATCACTGCTCTATGGAGCATATTGATCCGGGACAAACCAATTTCCATTTCTCACTGCTGACATTTGAGTCAGTAGATGCAAGAATTTCAGTTGCTTTGTCAGAAGACTCCCCCTTTGGACCTTCTCAGGTCTCATTTCTAAGTCTGTGTTTAACCTGTCTGCAGCCTTAGGCTGTTCCCATGTTCATTTACACAGCAGAAGGAGATGAGAAGATAAGTCACAAGGTAAAATCTATAGTTTTCTACCTGAAATTCTCCTCATTATCAGGATCTGCTCCTCGGCCAGAAAAATTCTTAACCAAGTCCTTTCCACTTGCATAATTTAACACTCAAATTCTCGCTCCAGAGTTTTTGCGGCAGGTACTTTTCATTAATAATATATATACAGCCTCAGCATCATTAGGATGGCATCTATCTAGAGGTCATCCCAAATTCTTACTTTCATGAAGAAGTCCTCCTTGGTGGAAGCTCATTCTGCCTACCTGTGTACCTTTGGTCTAAATTTTTAATGGCTTCAACTATTCTTTCCATAAGTAATACAGACACAAGAATTAGTCTTGGATCCTAGCCTCCATAATTTCTTGTATATGTATTCCAACACATACGTTACATTTCAATACAAGTGGGTTTTTTTTTTTATATATATATATACACTAGCTATATACATATATATTAAAATTTCAGTATGTATATATAAATATAAGATTCAGCTGAATGTTCACAAGTCCAGTTACTGAAAGACTTAATAAATGTTATGTCAGGACTGCTCTCAAGCACCTACCAAAGGTCTTGGGAGTCTGGGAAGGTTCCTGCTGACTTGAAGTGAGCCAGTATTATTCCAATTTACAAGAAAAGACCTAGGGAACTACAGACCTACTAGTCTAACCTCAGTTTCAAGAAAAAAATATGGAGGAGATCATATTGGGTGTTATTGAAAGGCATTGAAAGAACAATGCAATGATCAGGCACAGTCAACCCCATTTCACAAAGGGAAAGCTGTTTTCCTGATTTGATAACTGCAATAAGGAAATCCACCCAGCAGGGGAAGGGAAGGCAGTGGATATAGTTTTTCTGGATTTTTAGTAAGGCTTTTCTCTCACAGCATCCTTTTGGACAAGTTGTCCAACTGTGGGATGAGTGCATCCACAGTGTGCTGGTGGATTCCAGGGCTCATATGGTAGTAGTGAATGGGGCTTCTTCTGACTGGTTAGACTCACCAGTGCTGTACCTCGGGGTTCAGCTCCAGGACTAGTTCTGTTCAATGTACTTATCAACGATCTGGATGCAGGAGTTGAATGCACCGTTAGCAATTTTGTTGATGATACCAAACTGGGAGGTGTTATTTACTCTCTTGAGGGGCAAGAGATGGCTCAAACCTTCATCAGGGCTGCTCAAACTTGACAGTAGGAGGCATTTCTTTACCAAGAGTGTGGCCAAACACTGGAACAGCTATCTTACTGTGGTGGTTGATGCTCCAAGCCTGTCAGAGTCTAAGATGCATTTGGAAAATGCCCTTAATAACATGCTCCAACTTTTGGTCAGCACTGAAGTGGCTGGGCATTTGGCTTAGAGAATGGATTGATGTTGATTCCTTTTACTGACCTATTACATTCTATGCTATGCTATATTATGCTATTCTATTCTATTCCATTTTTGGAGGGGTTATAATGTTTGGAAAACCTCTGCCCTACAGAGCATGACCTTGATAACAAACACGTATAAATTTGACCTGAGACTTGACTACACTTTGTTTTATTTACCTGCTCTCCCAGACAGCAAAGATTTTATAAACAGAGCATTTTGTCATGCACCTGCCTCTCCACTGCCTGCTGGGGTGTGAACTTGGTGGAGAAAGTAACTGTGCTTTCTCTGCAGGGACATCAGCTGGGTGACTGCTCTGATGTCTTTATTTCTCCTTTTAGTCTGTATTGCTGAGGTTTATGTCTTATTTTTATAAATCGCTGCTGTGATTATCTGCTCTCAAAATTGAGCTCTCAACACAAGCCAAGTGAAGCACCACCAAGCCCATCATCACTTGCAGTGATGAGTGATTTGCTTGTAGAGGGTTTGAAGAGCAGTCTGGTTGCATACTGCCCTGGCAGCCACTCTGTGACACTAGGAGATACCCTGGGGTGCAGGAAAGAGCTCACACCACGCCCTTTCTATAGCTAATTTATCTAATGGATCCAAGGTGAAGTGTGCAGCCTTAAGGACCATTAACTTCTTCACACTGTTTCCAGCTCTTCACCCTCTCAAATGCATGCACATGCCAGCATTTATATCTAGACCATCAGTTTCCTGAGGATGCAGCTGTGCCAGTTCCATCCAGCTTTAATTAATTGCTATAGGGAAGACATTAAGATGTGAATAAGAGCATAAAATTCCTCCAAAAGCTTACCTGTCTGTCCAAAACAACAAAGAGGCAAATCAAACTCATTTTCAGAGGGATTTCTTTAATCTGTGGTCCCCAGGTCTAGGAGAGTTCAAGCTAAGCTTCTGGAAAAGGAGTTTGCTGAGCTAAGCTTAATGGGGAACAATTTTCTTCAGTGAAAGAGTAAACCAAATAGGGTGCAGCTGAAGGAATTTAATTTTGTAGCTATGCCCTCCTCAAACTTTTTCCAGTGGATGGATAACTTTTCTCTCATAACTGTAGGCTGTAATGAGGATCTCCTACACACTGTCTACATTTGAGGCTGCCTTTCTTATTTCTCAGCATAATTTGTGTGTCTCCTGTCTTCCCTTTTTTCCAGGCTGGTATTGCATTGATGTTTCTAAGAGGTGGAGCATACCCTTTTCTTTTCCTCTTTATTTTTCAGACTTTATTTTGACACCTTGTCTCTTTGTATTTCTCTTCCCAACTTACAAGTTGGCAAGACTTCTCTCACCTTTACGCATTTTCTCTCCACAAACAGTTGAAATCAGGAAAACCCCGTGGGACTCCTTGGTGTTTGCTGTCATGTAAGTCTGTTAAAGCTGGGAAAAGGTAAATGCTATGGATTAGTCTTTCATGTTCTTTGATAAAAGTTTTTTAGAAAAAACTTTGAATTTATGTCCTAGATAGCAACATATTCTTTTGGTTTTCTTCCAGTCTTCTACCTTGGACTTGTAAGTTAAGTGCAATACACTCAAAATTCTATTCAGACAGCAAGGGAGGGAAAAGTCTTTACAGAAAGCAATTTTTACAGACAGCCTGTTCTGGGAATGTGTTTCACACTCCTCTTCTGTGGGCAGTTAAAAAAAAAGCCAGAGAACAACTGTAGTATTAAGATGTTGCTTTGTAGTGAAAGCTTTGGGACCCTCTGTTTAGAGGAATTGAAGGCAGATATTTGAACTGATTCTTCTCTGACCTACAGTTTCATGAGCTACAATGTGAAATGTGGGGGATGTCAGTCTGCAGATCTGGGGGCACAAAAAACTACGTGGGGAAGAGGCTTTCAAGCTCACCCCTCTGTGGTGCTTTTGGAGGGCTGTGTAATCATGGCCACCAAGTAACCACTGACCCATCTGGGCCTCCCATGTTAGGGGCAGCCCCAACACCCAGTGCCCCACAGCTCACAGCTCCTGCAGGGGAGGACACACGTGACACTGTGCTGGGAAGGGGAGGACACTGGCAAGCTAAGGCCAAAGGCAGCTTTTAAAAAACAAGGTATAACACTTTCCCCTCCATGGCCCAAACCCTGAGACATCTGCAAAATACCCAAACATCCCAGACTGGGCTGCTAAGGAGCACAGGGGACATGGGGACAGGCAGCTGCCAGGGACCCCATGGGTGCTGCAACAATTTTGCCCCTCCTGGGTGAGCAACCAGCACCTGGTGCAGGTGCAGCTCTGTAGGGTTGTTCTTGCAGAGCCCTGGAACTTTGATCTGAATAAAAAGATGCTCCCAGGACTGCTGTGACTTGAATTATGTGGAAAAAGGAAATTTCTCTGGGATGTCAAAATGATTAATTTGGCAAGAGCTACATGAAACATTATCTCTGCAACCTGGACAAATAGCCTGTCACTATTGAGTGCAAGAGTAGCTGGGGTGAAGCAGTGGAAGGGAAGTGCAATATTTCCCTTCAACACTGCATCAAGCTGAGGTCCCATGCACAGGCTGTGCTCTACCCAGTGCTGTGTTTAGTTAAAAGCTGCTCCAAAGTTGCTGGGGAGGAGAGGAGCTGCCAAGGACCTATTCACTCCACACCAGCTCTCACAGATCATCTTGGGTAACTGCCACTCTTTGATTTCTGCTCCTGCTGAGCTCTATTTAGCTCCCATGACCTCTCCTCTCTGCCACATACACCCTTTGCCCTGAGCTGTAGCCAGAGGAGACCTCAGTCCAATGACTAAATTCGAGTGGCAAATGCCCTTTTGTGCATTTTGTGCTGGTGAACGAGTTGTTTTCCCAGTGGAGTTGATAGTGTTTACAGGAACAACAAAAGCTCTCCTGGCAAACTGCCATGAAGAAGATTTCTGTGTCTCTCCAAGGCCATCTCCTGGCATGGACCTGTCAGCTGAATGTGCAATTTCTTTAATCCTCTGGCTGACATAATTCTGAGGGCAAAACTCCTTAAATGTGTATTCGAGGTGTCCTTGAGCCACCATGCCCAGTCAGTGTGTCACAGACTCATACCTGCTAGTCACCTGGCAAAAAGAGTTGGCAAAAACAAAATTGTGCAGGATAAAACTCTGCAAATGAAGCCAGAGCTGGAGCCAATAATGAGCCAGGATCACAAGAAATAAATTATTCTGTGGCTAAGTCAGTGGCTGCTAAGATATATGGATCAGAGGAGGCAGAAATGCAAACTGTGGCAGTGAGAGTAACAAGGCAAAAGGTGTCTGGGGATGTGTGCTTGTTTATGATTAGTCCACGGATTATGGAGTTTTGTGTCTAAAACTAGCAATTACTGACTGGCTCTCCACAGAGCAAAGAGCTTAAAAATGTAGCAAATTCAGGATTTTAAAATAGGCCATAACTTAGTTGGAAGATTTGCTAAGCTTTATATCATATCAGAGCAAGTTTTAACTCTTTGCAGCCATACAGCCAACTGAAAGGACATCCTTTCTTTGTCTTCACCAAGGGCTTTCACAGGATAATTTTTTCACCGGTTTGCTAAATATCCTGTGCCTACAAGGACATTTTGATGTTTATTCCCTCTTCTAGCCACTGACTTTTAAATGTATCAATCTACACTTCTTCCCATATCCCTAAAATTTTATGTGTTCTGGATTCCCTCTCCTACATAATAGTGCTAAACTGTTCCAAAGAGTTCCACAATTCAGTTAAATATTGTATTAAAAAAGCATTTTCATTTGTTTGTTTAAAACCTACTGCCCAGTTATCGTATTAGATATTCACAGTCCTTGTATTGTGCGGAGAATCAATTGTTTTTCCCTATTACTTTTCTTTATCACTGTAGCACCAGTTTTTGTCTGTGCAGAGTCCCATGTCTAATCTCTTCTCTGCATGCTGAAGAATCTAAGACTATATTTTTCTGCTCTCAAAAGAAGCTTTTCCATATACCTTATCTCTGTAGTTTTCAAATTTATCTTATTTTTAAGCTGGGATGACTGACACTGCAAGCAATATTGGAGATGCATTTATATGCTTTCATAAGGTGGTGTAATCATGTTTCCCATTTCCTTCTCTCTCCCTGAGATGCAGAAAAGGCTGAATACTGCATCCTGAACACTCATCTACTGCTTTTTCCTATACTACCTAGACTAATAAAATATATTAAATCCAAATATACCAACGTGTTGTGCTCTACTGCAACAGTCATACAGCTGACCACGTGTCATACTTTACTTGTCTTTCTCTGAGCACTGAGTGACATTTCCAGACAACTAGTCACATTGATATCAAGAGTTTTTCTCTGGCTCTTAAGGGGTAATTCAGAGGCTGTGGATGGGAATGTTGCAGTCAAGATAATTTTCGCTTTGAGTTTGACTATGCTTTTATTTGCACTCAATTTCACCTGCAAGCTTATTCCCCACTTATTTAGTGTTCTGGTGACAATTCTTGCAGACAGTTTTAGATTATACTATCTTGATTTATTTTGTATTATCTTCAGGCTGTGTGGCACTTGTTGCTACTCCTTTTCCATCAGCACATTGAACTGTGTCACACCCACACAAAAATGGCTGGTGCAGGTATGTACAGAATGCCTTGAATGGTCCCAGTATATATATGCAGTCCCCTCATGCACCCTGCCAGAAACCTGGTTTTTAATAGGTTTTTAATCTGGCTTCTTGCTATTAATCATGTATTAGCCTGACAAAGAACTTCCCTCCTACCCACGGCAGACCAACTTCTTTTAGAACTGATGGTATGAAATTTTGTGCTGAATATCAGCTGGACCATGTTTCACAATGTCTGCCTGCCAGTACTCACACATTTGAAATGTGGGTTTTGAAAACATTGCCTGTAATCCTGTAATCTCCTATGAAACAGGCTGAATGTGGGAGGATCAGTTACCCTCTCCAGGATGGACCTGGGAAATGAGGATGATTTATGCAGCTGCCACCACATCAGAGCCTTGTGTGTTGTGGGTTGCAAGGCATTTGCCATGGTGTGGCAGTGTCAGGTTGGCTGAAATGATGGGAAGGTTCAGCACAGCCAGACTAATGATGGGTGGTGAAAATTCTGATGGCTGAAGACAATTACTGAATTTTAAATAGGCTTTGAGAAATTAAGTGAGTCCGATGACTGTTCTACCATCCAGAAATTGGTAATACATTAGTGGATGCACTGGAATTAATGTTTGAGTCTAAAAATAGGCTGCATATACCACTCCTTCTGCTTCCCCTGGAGTGCTGAGAACATTCAGTACTTATTAAATAAGGTATTAAAAATTAATTGAGGTTTGCATATTCTTTTTTATGAATTCCTTATTGAAAAATACCAGAGTAGCCATTTATGGGTGTTCGAACTTGTGACAAGTCATTTGACCAGACAAAATTAAAAGGAGGGGATCTACCCCTCACTAGGCCACAAAACTTACTGCTGTGCTGGAGTCTGGGGGTTCCTTTTCTGCATGAAACCTCATCCTCGGCCTGACCACTTCTCAGCAGCTTTCCTTCCTACAAACCTAGAAACTGGCAAGCCTTTGAAGCAATGACTTGGAGAACAGAAACAGGAGAAATCCCATTTTCCAGGCAAAAGGCCAAAAAGACTATTACAGGGTGATAATTCTTTAAGTGACAAGAAAGTAAGTCTCAAAGAATTCCTTTTGAATTTTGTTGCAGGGACTGAAACTGCCCAAAAATTGTCCAAAAATTGAAAATCACTTGTGAAATCTGATTCACAAAGGCATGTAAACAATGTCAACTGCACCTGCATGTTATCTAAAGCCTTAGGGCTTATGTTTGCCTGGCGTGTTCCCACATCCAGTGTGGTGTCATGTGGAGAGGACCCAAGGACTCACGTAAGATTTCCCACAAAGAATTTAGCACAGACAAGAGGAGCAGGTGAATTTGTGCTTTTAAGTCCTGGAAAATATATTTGCATTTTAGAGCAACAGCTTGCAGTCTATGTTTCGATGGATTTATATTTGTGGAAGTAACTGCTGTTTTTACTCTGGAGACATTTTTCTGCCATGAAAAGGTTTCTCTTGAAACTGAGCTCCCCATCAGACCTGAGGGTGGATGAGGGCTGAGGAGAGCACCTTGGACTTCATGCATGCCCCTTGCTCCAAGGCCTCTAAGGGGCATGTTGGGCTGGAAGGAATCAACCATGTCTCATCAAGATGCTGTTGCTGGGGCTGTTAATGGAGCTGGCCTGGATATATCATGTGTGCCACTGTGGGCCAGGTGAAGAAATGATAGAAAGCTCATGACCATAACTATTTCTTTAGATGTAAAACCACTGCTGTACTTCAAAGTGTGACACTGGGTGTAAGAGAAATGTAATTCACCAAATTGGAGAAAGACTGATCAAAACCAAATTACCAATAACTTGTATTTAGTTTTGGGAGCACCAAAGTGCGGTGTCTCATATCCTGAAATACTTCTATTTTTCATATTCAATGATGGCATAAAGTGAAGTTGATGAAAAACCCTAGGTTCCCCACTGAGTGTCCTTGCCTACATGCTTATGACTCCCACAGCCCTAGTCCAGGAGATCCTGTGCTCACCCAGCCTCTTGTGCTGAGGACATTTTCTTGGTAGGTGGAAGTGGATATTTGAACCACTGCTCTCTAAAGCTGATCTCACTTTCCAGGTAAGGTGCCAGGACATTACTCTTATCCTCGTTTAACCATATTTCATAAGCAGAGTGAGCAGCCTTGTACTTACTCAAGTCAAAAAACCAAAAAAAAAAGGAGGGATTTAAGACTCCTCTGGGAATGAAGCAATGAAATTTAAGTCTCTGCCTCTGAAGTTCTTCACCGGAGCTAAATACTAACAGCTAATTTCTTTTATTTTAGAAGGAAAATGTTTTCAAATTTCCTATAGCCTCTGCTTTCACAGTTTTTAAAAATTAAATCAATAACTAAACAGAAAGAGAGGAAGAAAATACTAAAGGTCCTGCATTTAGTAAAACTGTGCAGTTTTAAGTGGATTAGCAGCATTTCCCTTCAGACCCTCTTTTTACTTTTTTCTACATAAAATTCTGAACAGCATAAAAATTCCCCTGATCTTGCGAGATCTTTTGGCATTTGCAAAGGACTTTCAGGCAAGCTGTTAAACAATGATATTTTCCTTTGTAATTGGTATTAAAAAATTCCCTCCCACTGCTTGTGTATCAGAGGCAGACAGAAAAGAAAATTTCCTGATCCAAAATTAGAGGGAGCCTGGCAGTATAGTTTAAAACCCTAGTGCTGACATAGCAGTGTCACATTTGGAACTGATGGTAACTTCAATACCACAACTCTCCTAAGACTGAATCTTCTGAGTACAGGGGAAAGGGATTACTAAAATTGGAGGGAAACTTTCCATTCCTTCCTGACATGCACTTACTCCAGTGTGTCTAATAGCTGAGCTGGTACTCTCTTAGCAGCTACTAGTAAATATCATAGGTTAAAGATCAATTTATGTCTGATATGATGAATATTTACTTACTTTTATTTCCTATTTTTGGCATAAAAACTTCTCTTGGTGTCAAAAGTCACTTAATGTTGTGATGGCTCCCTTAAGGGCTCTTACTGCCTATCTTGTACAACCCAAATATGTGTGCTTGATGGAAAGATTTGTAAGGTATATCCATAAAATGAAGTGTTATTTGTTTTCTGAAAGGTTTTGAGGCTGCAGAAAAACACTATTTATGCTACAAATTACATCAGTGGTTTCTAAAGTAGTTGAGTCTGTGGACTGCTGCCTGCCCACAATGTCTCTCCCAGATGACCATACAAAGTCCTCACTGCCCACATTGAAAGCACCTCTGATTGCCATTCCCAGCCATCTCTGTGAGCTACTTGCTGCATCTGTGGAAGTCACTGGTGAAAACCATTTCCATAACACTGGTGGCCATTGAGCTGTTCTGAAATCTTGAAAATCACAGATCCTGTCCTTCATTTGGCTCCCAGTCTCATAAGAAATTCAAGTAGTACAGATACTTAAAGTGCTAAGAACATCCCACTGCAGTTTGTCAGACTACATGCATGTGAATTACTTTTTTCCTTTCTGAGTTGGAGAAGTACAAAGCTGACTCTGAATTATGCATGCCTACAGTAAATCTTGCACTGAATTAAATCACTAATCCTGGTGTAAGTGCTCCCTCTGAATTAATTTTTTAATTCATTTTTTCCCCTCCGTGTCTTTCTGTCTGGTTGATTATGGTTTTAAAATTGGGCTGAGCATACTTAACAGGGAAAATAATTTTACCCCTGTGTCATTTTGCCTAATGCCATGCTATTAGTGTAAAATCCTTACTATACAGAAAGAGCTGAGCACTTTCTCTGTGGCAATTCAGAATTACCAGATTACTTCAGCTATCACAAATCCCAACAGCAAACATGCAGATACAGTCCCTGTTGCAGGAGACATCAGCTGCAGGGAGTAACAGCAGTAGGGTGACCCTTCCCTCTCCTCTCCTTCTGCCCAGCCAGCCTGACACTTTTTCTTTCACCTAATGGCACCACTCCAAACCCACATCATGCCTTGAGATGAGCTGTGTGTTACCTGAGCTGAAATCAAGCAAATAGCACGGCCCTCCCAAAGCACTGTCCCTGCCTATATGCATCCCTCAGCCCAGCTATTAACTCTGGTAGGATGCTGCACCCCCAAGGAAAAGGGCAGGCTAGCCAATGTCAGCAGCTGCTGAGACAGGAGGATGAGCCTGCCCATGGATAACACACTGTATCTGCATCCCAAACTTGTCCTTGAGGAGACACACATAATTTCCTTCAAATCTGGGGTCTTCCTCAGTGCTGATGCCTCATCCTTCATCTCCAACTTGGCTCTCTTGTCTCACAGAGGCTGTGGTACCACTGTTACTGCTGGGGCTGGTCCCATACCACAGTGTCCACAGAGGCCCCACAGGGCTGTACCCTGTCCCTCCCTGCAGCCACTGGGAGGGAGGCTGGAGATGCTGTCATTCTCACCACAATGAGGCAGCACCCAGAGTGGGACCAGGGATGCATGAGGCACTGGGGCTGCAAGTACTTGCCTGCTAACACTGAGAAAAAGGAAGAGTGGACTCCCTCTTACATCTGTGTGTCTGCTGTCTGCACGTGATTCCCATCACTACCACATTCAGGGGACTTCCTGCAGCAGGGTTGCGTGAATGTTAATTAAACTGATGCCAGCTTTTATGTGTCTGGCTGATAAGGCAGGCTGGCAGTGCTCTAAATTTAGACTCATTGGGAGCTGTTTGAGAAGAGAAACACAGACAGAGCTGTGCTGAGGTATCCTGTGGCAACACCTCCACTCACAAGATGGCATCAGTCCATGGCAAATGGGCTGAAGGAACAGTGCAGGACAGCCCTGCTATGGGCAGCATTGTGGCTTTATGTCAATAGTATCAACTGGTCAAGCCTTGAACACTCACACTCCCATGGTGGATTGTGTGGATTGTGTTCAGAAATGGAAGATGCAGGAAATAGCACTGTTTTAACTGGGTAAATGATATGAGTAGAAAACTCACCCTAAACGAACAAACAAACAAACAAACACACACACATACATCCCTCCATTAATTGAAAATCTTGACTTTTGCTTGAGATTGACTTTTTTACTGTGTTTGCCTGAGATTGATTTTGACCTTTTCCCTGATCAGTTGTGTCAATAATTTAAAATATGACTGGGAGGGGGAGTGGGAGGGTGGAGTGGGGGGTGGTGGTTGTATCCTGGTTTTTTTCAGGAGTCTCTGATGACATAAGCTCACCTTTGAGCTCACATGAGTTTTGTGGAGCAACCTGAGGCTGTGTGCCATGGATGGGTTCTGCAGACTGAATTTATGGAATGTGTTTCACATTCTACCCCAGCTTAAGGACCCAGTCTATGGTCCTTGGAGAGGCTGTCTGGAGAAGAGCAATGTGGAAGTACAAGTTAATGAGACAAAGAGCAGTAGGAAGACAGAAGAACATGAAAGTTGTGACAGAGTCTTCAACTTGCAGAGGGCTTGTGCATACTCCCTTTTATGTTTTATTGGAAAATAATTAGCTTAGACTTTCCAGAGAGACTCAAAAATAAGTTTGATAAATGCAGTCAGTTGTCTTTCTAAATCTGGTCTCTGGCACCAGAGATAATGGAGTTTCTGTAGGATTTGAATATCCAGACTCTTCTTCTCCCCTTTGGCACTGTTTTTAGAAGGACAGTATTTGTACCTATGGATTTTACCAGTGCTTCTTTCAGACTGCATCAAAATCGTGACCTTTCATGTTACCTACACTTTCCCTTCTATTCAAAAATTACCTATTGTTTGAACAGCAAAGGGGTTTTTTTTTAATCTAACCTGATCTGTAACACTATGTTAATCTGTTACAAATTTAGTTTTTCGTATTTTTCACATTTCAGAATTTCTACTAAAGCCTGTAATTATTACAGCTCATATTATTCTGTCATTCAAACATTTCTATTTCCATTTTGGCATAATTGGCTAGCTGATTGTAAAATACTTCCTTTATAACAGCGTTTTCCTTGATAGGGTCCTCTGACCCTCACCCAAGAAAAAGATGCTTTTTCTTTCCTCGTTACTGCAATCATATCAGGAAATGATAGCTCGCTGAATGATACAAGTGTCAGTGAATATTGCTCTCTAGAAATCCATTTGTCCTTTTTCCATCCACAAGCAAATGTTAGTTGTTTGCTTGAAGGGATTTGAATTTCACATCAGCAAGAAACCTCAGTGCCAAATCACCCTGATGTGCAGGACTCGCTAACCCACTGCTGCTGAAGGACTGAGCTTCTGTCAGATCATGATATGGGGACTTCTGTGCAGGTCAGGACATGGGGATACCCATGCAGATCACAGCATGGGGACATATGTGCCATGGGGATATCTGTGCAGATCACAAAGTGGGGAGGTCTGTGTGGCCAAGTCCCTTTACACCAGCTGAGGGTCTAATCCACACCCATGTGTGTTGGGCATGACAGGTCAACAAAAGCCCTGGGTTCTGTGGGCTGTATATTTACCGACTGGAAAGCCATTTAATTCCTCAGGAAATTAAGTTTTTCTGTTTGTTTAAAATAATCTATGGGAAATAGTAAAGGTGTGAAGTATAGGACAAAGGGTTGAAAAACAGCCTGTGTGGCTGACAGCTTTGTCTGCATGGTCCCTGCAGGGCAGAACCCTCTTGTTGGAGAGAATCAAATCCTAACCCACTGGTTCAAATACATTTCCCTGAAACCAGTGAGGAAAGAAAGGGAAACAAGCAATTTAGAGAAAAAAATGGTCTGGAAAAGAAGGGTAAGCCATTTCCTCAGAACCTTCTTTCAAAACACATTTTCAGAGTGAGTAGGTACGATTCATTGCACCATGTCATCATAAAGAAAACATTAAACTGACCATAGACATTGCACCCTGAAATTGCCTATTTCTTTTCAGTGATTATAAAAGGCAGTGTCCAGCTACTGGCACCAGCTTAGACCTCTTCACTGCAGAATCTCATGTGAGATGGTGGGGCTCTCCCCTTCCTATGGACACTTCCTTGTGATGGACAGAATGAGGATTGTGCTATGTTTTTCCCCTTCTGTCAAGGATTCCAGCATCTTTAAGTCACCTGGAGCAGATTATAATGTAGCACCACTTTATTTTATAATGCTGGCTGGCATATACATTATTCATGGGAGCAGTATCATACAGTGCATTATTTAAAGGTGGTAATTGCTCATCTGTAGATTTCAGGGAATCACCCTGCTATTTAAAATACTCTGAAGCTCCCAAGCAAAATCTATTTTTCCTTTCAACTGGAAACACATTTGGCTGATAAATGTATAATTGCTGCAGCACGCCAAGAGATGCTTTAGCTAACAGGAATATTGTGATAGTAGAGGCAGAAATTCAACACTGTATCTTAAATATAGGGCACAAATTTCAATCTAATCTGAAGGCCGGAAATAAAAAGAGTAAGGTTTGGAATAGTTCATATTTTTTGCTCATATGAAATTGAATCATGAAATTATAGAATAGTTTGGGTTGGAAAGGACCTTTAAAGGTCATCTAGTTGCAACCTCCCTTCAATTTGACATCTTGAACTGAAATAGGTTGCTCAGAGCCCCTTGCTTGCACTTTTTACAGTACTAAAGGTGTTAAAAGCCGTGCTACCACCCACCTGAGTAAAGTAAACAGGGATTTATGGCACCTGCCAAGCTCTGGGAAATTTTGATTGTGATAAGGTTTCCAGTAGAGGTGGGGGTCATTTCTGACAGGAGCAGAACCACTGGAGACTATTAAGAATGTCATAGTCTTTGGGAGAAACCTGACCTTGTGGAATATGGGTATGGAAACCAGGACATTCTGTGAGCAAATTTATTTCTTTGTGTTGTGCTGGCTGTGGGTTGTGTTACCTGTGCTAACCAGCCAGGTCAGTGAGGCACACAGGGACATTGACCCTCCATGAGATGACAGGGCTATCCTTTAGCAGACCACAACATAAAGCAAGGTCTTGCAGGCACTTTGAAGAAAATAATTAAAGCATATGAATACATAAAATCATACTCAAATTAGTCCTATTTGTTTGAAACTGGAGGCAGCACCTCTTGCATGAGCCTGCTGCACTATTACTGGCTCCCAGCTGCAAAGCTCCTGGTTTTATCTCCAATCCCTCACCTGGGGTGAGGAGTTGGTTTCTTCAAGCAGCCTTGTCCCGCCTCAGGCTCCTCCTGTCCATCTCTTCCAGCTGCTCAGGGCAGCAGTCTGCACGAAGAAAAGCAAGAACAAGAGCAGGCTGCTTTGTCCCTCATCAGGCAGCAAGGGAAGAGGCCAGTCAGGACCATGATCACTACCATGAGGGCAGCAACTGTACCCAGACTGAAGGAGGACGTCAGATCTTAGAACTGAAAAAAAGAAAAATCACAGAACAAAGCCTTTTCAATAAATAGAGTATTTTTATTAAGCAATTGTTGGATACAGTGTAGACAATAATAGACTAAATTAAGTCATGTGGAGCAAGTGACCCCGTAGTCATTTGCTAATTATAATTCTCTGCTGTCTGTTCTGGGAAATAAGCTATTTTCCATTCTTGCAAGAGTCAGAGACAGCTCTATGTACAGCAGAAATATACCTACCAGCAGCCACAGAAGAAGCTGTACACCTCTTGGCAGACCTGCTGGCACGTTTCCTGGAGTCCTGCAGGCCCTCCGGGCGGAGCAGCAAGGACGGGACTCACTCGGGGCGGCGGGCACACCTCCACCTGCGAGGGCAGAGCGACAGCTCTGGTTTACATCACCGGTCCTGATTTACATCACCAAACAGCAGCACTAGGATGCCCCGGCAGGTCTGTCTGGGAATGATTTCTGAACCTCCACTGCAGGGAATGAGTCCACGAGAGCTGCCTGTGGGGGCACACAAGGAGCTGCAGTGCTGCTCTTTCCCTCATGCTGGGAACAAAGTTGTGCTTTGGCACAGCTGCAGAGCTTTTCCCTAGGAGAACTGAAACCAAGTCCTGGAAGGCAAGGCAAAGCAGAGAACTCCCTGCCTGAGGATAGGGGTTTACACATCCCTGCAGCACCCCTGCCTGTGACAAACCAGGGGGAGATTTGAAAAGGGAGAAGTTAGAAACCAGCATGATATCCTGGAGATTAACAGGTCTTTTTTTGTTTATTGCTGAGGCATGAAGTGCATTGCTGGTGTGCAGGGAGTTCTATCAGTGCTGCTGCTGTAAATCTCAAACTCCCTGGTAAAGGAAAGACCTGGGCTGTGTGTGGTTGAACTCTAGCTAAGAAGGGCCAGCAACACTGCCAGAAATACATCATGAGTGCTGCTTGTTCAGGATTTTTATTGACTGCAATATATCCAGTCTTGCTGAAAATTTCTGTGCACTTTTCCATTTTCTAACAAATCTACTTTCTCTCCAACAGCATCTGATGAGGCATTAATGAAATAGTTTACCTGTAGCTGCAGTCTGTGACTTGGGGTTCTACATATACCTCCCAACTCAGCTGCTGACTGTCCCTTTATTAGGTCTTGTGTAACACACTGTTCCGTTTTTGGCTTGGATAGAGTTAATTTTCTTCTTAGCTGGTACATTGCTGTGTTTTGGATTCAGTAGGAGAATCATGTTAATAGCACACTGATGTTTCAGTTTTTGCTTAGTAGTGTTTGCCCTGTCAGGGGTTTTTTGGTTTCCCATGCTCTGCCATCAAGCAGGTGCCTAAGAAACCATGAGGAAACACGGCCAGGGTGGGTGACCTGAATTGGCCAAAGGATGTTCTGAACCATAGAATGTCACATTCAGTATATAAGCCAGGAGGAATTGGCTGGAAAAAGCTGATTGCTGTTCAGGGATGACCTGGGCATCAATCAGAATGTTGTGAGCAATTGTATTGTGGATCATTTGTTTTATTGAGTTTTACTCCTCTCCCTCTCTGCTTGTCATTACTATTATTTTTACTATCCTTATTATTATGTCATTGTAATATTTTTTTGTTTCAATTATTAAATTGTTCTTATTTCTACCCATGAGTTTTACTTTCTTTCTGATTCTCCACACTGAGGCTGGGGGGTGACTGAGTGAGTGTCTGCATGCTACTTAGTTGCTGGATTTGTCTAATTTCAGGAAAAAAACAGAGACACAACATCTTTGACATTCATACTGTTTTGTTAAATCTCCTTAAAATAGTGTCCTCCAGGTTACTGACGATGGGACAGAAGATAGAACAGGCCTTCTGTGAGCCTTATCTCCTCAGGAAAGCAGGCTAAAAATTATAATTTCTGGTTCTGCTATTGCTCCTGATGCTTAAAAGATGCAGTTTCAGTCTTTGATCCCAGTTCTGATTCCAACTGCAGCACTGGACAGTGGAATACTTCTGCTGGTTTTGTTGGAGTGAGCCTAAATTTTCATACCAGTAGCTGAGATCATAAACTTTTCCTTTCTATTTACTGGTAACCATTTTCTCTATTTTACTGTGACTTTAAAACAAAAATAAATATTTTAAGGTACTTTGAATGGCGTTTTTACTGATGTTAAAGTATAGTTATGGTTTAATTTTTGCTGCTTCCATCCTGCAGACATGAGCAGAGGGAGTTATTTCAGTTATATAAAAATCTTTTACATTAGATGCCACCTTTGGGGTCAAGAGGACTTTCATGGGCATTTGCAATACAGCCAACAGCAATGTGACTTTTATGATAATGCAATTATGTTGCTATTTGGGAATGAAAATAGCAATCTCCTGTTTGCTGAGATCAAATGTCAGGTCTCAGGAGGGGTATTTCACAGACCCCAAGCTTGTCAGCAATCACCTAAAAAAGAAATGAATGCTGTAGACATCAAGACATCTAAAAACACCCTGAAACCCCCAACAAATAACACAGTATCCTTGGCAAGGTGATATTAACTTAATACCACTACTCTTTATTTTAAGATTCCAGTTAACTTTTTTACCAGAGAAATAAAAAGACTCAGTGATCAGAGCATTACAGATTCATTTGCCATATAAGGTGTTTATTAAGTCTTTGAAAGCCTTATCATCATATTAGATTTTACCATGAAACTTTCACGAAAATAAACTATTTGAATACATTCCACTGATTGCCTTAAATCCCTTGATGATTTAAAACTAGACTTCGTACACAAGGAAAATAAAATATGAATTTTTCATCTGTATTTGCCAGCCCTTACTAAAATGTTAATACAGCCTACTGAAAAATAGTTCTAACCTTTAATAATTTGTTGAGATATATGAAACCATATTGAAAAGTACTGCGATTTTGAAAACTGAATTGCTAAAAATTACTGAAGGGTTTTGAACTTTTCCTGACTATTTTCAAGGCCTCCCCTATGCTCAAGAACAAAAGATTGAAATTTGCTTCATTTAAGCATAACAATGCTGCACCTAAACTGAAAATCTGCCAGCCACTAGGTACATCAAAGAAACTTTGAGACTCTTTAGACAAAACAAAAAATATTATGTGAATTCACAGTGAGCTAGATAAGCCACACACTGTTTCTTACCTCTCTACTAAAGTCTTTTGATGAGGCACAGAAATAGGAATTTTGTTTGCATTAGGTGACAGATCCATGTCTCTGACCTTTCTGAGAAATCAGGATGATTTCTGGTTTACAGTCCACTAAAGACAACATTCATCTCCACAGTCCCACTGCTCCTCAGGACCTCGTTGAAACAGTATATTTTTAAAATAAATGTCAAAATAGGAAAACGACAAACACCAGCTGATGTCTGGTTCCATCTGTATGCAAGATCACTGTGGGCTGTGCCAGGCGGGAACATGAATGGGCTGATGATACTGAAGCAATCTCACGTTCACCCAGGGATGCACACATGGCCTGTTCCCGACAATCCTCCTCAAAATCTCCAGAGGCAGCCCTACCACCTGCCTGCCAGACCTCAGAAAGCCGATGGCCCTGTGTTTGCTAGCAAAAAATGTGGTATTCCCAGAACCATGGGCTTCCAGATTGTGAGTCCTAATTACTGAGAAACCTTCTGGGGCTGTGCTTTCATAGCAAATGATTCAACAGAGCATGAGTGGATCAAGGGAATGAAGCAGCTGGCAATGGCTCTGCATGTATACGCTGCTGGTAGTTCTGGCTCTTCCCTCGGGATTAGATTTTCCAGTCCCTAGGAGGAAAAATTGCCGCTTGTGTGTGGTTTGAAGCTGTCCATGGTGCTGATCACTGACAGCTCTGGGCCCTCGAGTCCCCCGATGGCTGAAAGTGCCACTGGCAACCTCTAAGGAGAGCTTCCAGGCTGGTGCCTATGGAACAAATCTGCTGTGATTGCACCGATGTGCAGGAAGTTGGGGTAATCCCTCCAAAAAAAAGCAAAGGCCTCAATGCAAAGACAGATACAGATGCATTTGAAAGCATTTGTGATGTCGTCTAGAATATATTTAGTGGTGTGCTCTTAAGGTGTTCTGGCTAACTGGAGAACAAAACCTCATATCAAAGACCTGATCTATCTTTTTGTATTTCTTTCCAATAGCAAACAGGTTGATTTAAAACATTTTTTATGACCTTGTGTAATTAATTAACAAAATATGGTCTATTTGTCAAATTATATGAAAGTAAAAATTACTTGTGTTCAGCCCTCACAAAGTTTTTAGACCAAGATGTAAAGTTCAGCTAGAAGTTTTTTAGGAAAAAAACTGATTTTTTTATATTGAGGATATGGACTGCATATTTTGCCTTCTACCAAAACCAGCTACTTGTACAGATTTCATTTTATGTCCTCACAGAATCACTAACTCAGGTAAGTTCCTTTCCTCTAGTGCCACAAATTCTGACTCAGCAATATAAACTAGATTGAATGCAGCTATTTCTATTGATTTAACTCAATCTAGCCTAATTTTTGTAGATATTTCCTAGCTGAGCTAAAGCATTTCTACGAGCTATCATTTAGGCTGATGTAAACCAAACAGACACTAGTGAAGTTTACTACTCACTCAGTCACAGTTAAATGAGAACAAATTTCTTCAGCAAAACTCAGGATTGTCCTGGTTTAGGAC
>VXBB01000089.1:1989-14116 GCA_013399915.1 Illadopsis cleaveri | reverse complement strand
AGAAGAGAGAAGAAAGAAGAAAAGAGAAGAAAGAAGAAGAAAGAAGAGAGAAGAAAGAAGAAAAGAGAAGAAAGAAGAAGAAAGAAGAGAAGAAAGAAGAGAAGAAAGAAGACTGCAGTCAGAACCAGCAGTCAGAGGCTGCAAGGGAAATCTCCAGCAGGAGTTTGCTGCAGCCAGAGTCAGAGAATGGTTGGAGTCAGGATGGCTGAGCTGTAAAGAGGAATAAACCAGGGCCCTTTTCAAGCTGTGCTAAACAGGAAGTCTGTGCCTTGGATCATTTCTACCCTATAACAAGAGGCTGCTGCAACAATGCATCACATCCCCAGCCCTTTCCAGCCAGACAAAATCCCTGTTCCTGAGGGAAGGGATGAAAGCTGGATCCCAGGGGAATGAAATGATCCCACAAGGCAGCCCCTGGCAGGCAGGAGCAGTGCTGGGGTCTCCAGGCTCTGCTGCCTCTGCCCTCCTGGCACCTCACTTCACCCAGGGTGACCATCAGGGACACACCCAGAAGGACACTCCTTATTAAATCTCCTCCAATTGCTCCTGGAATTTCTAACCACGTCTTTTAAATATTCCAGTTGCCCTCGGGATTTCTAACACAGGTCTCTTTGTAAATATTCAGCAGCCTGGCAATGGTTTGGTGCTTCATAGTGAGTGAAACCTGCCCTGGCACTGCATTCCTGCTCCTGGGAATGCCATCAGCAGGCCCTGCTGGGAAACTCCAGGGCTGAAGAAGAAGGAAGAAGAAGAAAGAAGACCTTTCCAAGTAGGAAATGAAGCTCCTGGAGCCCTCCCATGGTGCCCCCACAGGGAACAGAGATGAAGCTGCTCCGCTTTCTGCTTCCCTCTGACCTAAACCTGCTTGGAAAGCAGGAACAGCAGCTGCTCATTCCTGCTAAAATCCCATATTTGTGCCATTCCAATCCCCAGGCAGAGGTTTTCCCATGGGAATTACTCACTCTGGGAGGCTGAGAGGCTGGAGAAAGCTGCCTTGGTGCGTCCTGCCAGCCACTCCAGGCTCTCGTGCAGGTTGGCCAAGGCCTTGAGGTCGCTGACGTCCCGCAGGATCTCCTGCTGAGGGATCAGTTTGTCTCCCAAATTCCCGATCAGAACTTCGGATTCTTTGCCAAAAGCAGCCCTGAAATGGAAAGCAAAGCCCCCCTCAGGAATGTGGAATTAGGGACAGCAGGAGGAGGCCTCAGTTACACCTCAGGGAAGGTTAAGCCAGCCCTTGTGGGACCATCCCAGGGATGTTTTCTGAGGGAATTCCAGAGAAAAACCCCAGTGAGGTCTTTCCCATCCTTCTCTTTGCATTTACAATCCTGGAATTCCACCTCACTCCTCACAGTTCCCAACTCCCACCCCTCCTCACCCCACAGGGAATTCACACCTTTGCAGGTGCCTCCTGTGTCTCCCTGGGACTTCCATAAATAAAACTTTTTCCATCTTTCCCCTGGAAATCAGCTCTTCCAATCCCTGATTGACTTCTTGCTCCCCACTTCCATTTAAACAAATTCCTGGTGAAATGGAATGATCATGACAGATAAATAATTTGGAATATCAGTCCATGAATTATTTGACTGCCAAGGGGATGCCACCTGGTGAGAAATAATGACCAAGAGAAACGTGTTTAACCCAAAAAAAAGCTGGAAAAAAGTTCTTTCTAAACACATTCCACGTTTTCCATCCAGATCTAGCTTTCCCAATCCTTTTGTCCATGAAGAAAAATGTTTGGTTTTTTTTTTTTCCCCAGGAGTATTCCCATGGCAAATATTCTCATTTTGCAGGTAAAAGGGGAGACTCCACATGACTTTTTGGGCATCATTAGAATGGAAAAAAATCAGGACACTTTTGTTGGAAATTGGAATTCCATTTCCATCCAACTCTGCAAATCTCCACATCCTGCCACCAGCTCTTTTCTTAGCTCACCATTTGGAATCACCAATGAGCAGAAGAGCTCCAAGGAGAGCAGCAAAATCACCCCAGCAGTGGCACTTTCTGCTCAGTCTGAGCAGTTTTATGGCCAGATTTCATCCCCAGATTTGTGGGAATGCAATGGCACTTGAGGAAAAAAAAAAACACCAAAAAACCAAAAAAACCAAAAAAAAAAACCCCACAAAAACAAAAACAAAACAAAACAAAACAAAAAAATATCCCCCAATTTTGAAGTGGTTTTAAATTTCTCAATTGGATTCATTAAAGGCAAAAACCCCAAAATAGCCTCCCTTAAAAATAACTTTCTGAGATTAACAATGCAACTTGTAGGATTAATGAAACTAGAGAGATTCTTCCTGGATTTGGGTTCAGAATTTATGTAATCCTCAAAAATAACCCCAAAATGGAGCCCAAATCCTCCAAAACTCCTTTGCCTTCAGCAGACAAGCAAAGGCAGAAGGAAACTTCTGGAATATGGAGGGAAGATCCAGGTACTCACTTGGTTTTGCACCTCTGAGGTGCAAACTCCTGATAATAACAGGATTTGTNAGGGAACATCACCCCCATCCCAAGGCAGGGAGAGATGGCAGAGAAGCTGTGGCTGCCCCTGGATCCCTGGAAGTTGGGGAGGGAAGAAAAGCTGTGCATGGATCTCTTTTGCTGCCACGGGACAAAAAGTAGTGCTGGAACTTTCAGGATTTGTTTAAGTTACCAATATTCATAAAGGGATGCTGCTGAGTCCAAAAAAGAACATTTTCACAAATTTCAGCAGGCTTCAACCNGCTGGCAGATGTCTGGGCCAGATTCAACTTTTGAGGAAAACCTTGGCTGCCCAGAGAGGGGGAACCAGGGAACATCACCCCCATCCCAAGGCAGGGAGAGATGGCAGAGAAGCTGTGGCTGCCCCTGGATCCCTGGAAGTTGGGGAGGGAAGAAAAGCTGTGCATGGATCTCTTTTGCTGCCACGGGACAAAAACTAGTGCTGGAACTTTCAGGATTTGTTTAAGTTACCAGTATTCATACATGGATGCTGTTGAGTCCAAAAAGAACATTTTCCCAAATTTCAGCAGGCTTCAACCTTCTTTTCCTTCTTTTCCAGGCAGTCCTGCCCTGCTGGCCAGGAATTAGGGCCCGTGAACATCAAATATTGCAATTTTAAATATCTTAGAGGTTAAATGATAATGAAATGAGCTCTCCCAAGCTCTCCCATTCCCTGCTAACCAAGGAATCCACAGGACCAGCTTCCCTTTGGCTCCACTGCAGTGTCCAGGGAGAATTATTCCCAACTCATCAGCAGAGCCAAGAGAAAGCAGCAGCAGCAGCAGTGAAGAAATCATGTTCCTTTGTATTAGGAGAAAAAAACTGGGAAAAGGCTGCATAAATGGGAAGAGGATGACAGAAAAAAAAAATCAGATGAGCAATTAATTTTATTTTGAAGCTTTCAGGAGGGATCTATTCAACCACCACCCATTTCTAAGCCATCGATGGCTAAATCAGGCCCAGACCAATTATGATGATTTAAATTAGTGTTACAGGAGCATTCACACGGCACTGGGAGGAACTGGGGCTTAACAGATGATGCTCTGTGCAAACAGATACTGAGAAAAGATCTTTGTCCTCAAGCCTGGCCTGAAAAGAGCCATGGCACAGGAGATTTTCCCAGGAAATTCAGCGTGGATGACTTAATAGGCTTTTCCTAAAGGCTTTCCATTGGAGCTCCTCTGTTCCAGTGTCACAAAATACTTCAATTAATGGCCTGGAGAGTGGAATAAATGGAATAAAATGCATCTTAGGATTCAAATGTTGGCTCTGTCAGCATCAGCCTAAGCTCGGCCATCCGTTTTTTCCTGGCCAGGAATTTCCTCTCAGCCAGCAGAGCCCACTGGAGCTTTGTTATCCCACCCTGATGGATCAGGAATCACAGGAAGAGCCTGGAGGGGCTTCCTGGGTGAGGAAATGAAGGATAAATGTGAAGGCAGGTGAGGACTGAATCCAGGAAATTCAACTCAGGGACTGCACAGAGACCTCAAGGGCTCTGCAGCTCCACTGGGGATGTTTTAAATCCCTGCCCAAGCTGCAGACCCTTCTGTGACCCCACAAATCCCATCCTCTCCAGGCTGCATCCTCCCTGTCACGGGGCTTCCAGGCAGGGAAGGAGGAAAATGACAATCTGGGCAAATTAGACTTGTTATTTTCAACAGCTTCTCCTCCTCCTCCAGTTTTGCAGCCAAGTGCCAATCAAGGAAGTGATGAATAGGGATGGGAATGTGCAGGCTTTGGAATCTCACAGGAGCTGAGCCATTCCCAGCATGCAGGGAAGGGGAATCTGCCTCCTTGCAGGCTTTCACTGGCAGAAAAGGTAGGAACGACCTGGTTTGGGCACAGAGAGTTGTCTCCAAAAGAATTCCTGCTGGAAAAAACCGGAATTTTTCATTTGCTGTCCTGAGTTCAGTTCCTGGAGTTGGGATGGAGGGGAAACTCTACCAGGTCATGGTTCAAATGAAAGATTCCTTTGACAGCATTAATTCTGGGAATTCCTGCCCAGTACAACCAGCTGGCTGCTCCATTAAGTGAGAAAATGCTGCTCCCTTCATCAAGTGGGTGATGAGAGCAGTACCAACCAGCAGGACAAGGATTTTGCCGGGATTCAGAACAATCCTTTCCTCCCCCAATCCCAGGCACTTCCCTGACTTGGATCACAAAGACAACTCTCTAAATGGCTTTGTTTGAACAACAGAGTGAGCAGAGACTTGCACCAGGAAAAGCTCAGGTTGGATATTGGGAAGATTTCTTCCCCCAGAAAGCTGCCCAGGGAGGTTTGGAATCCCCAGCCATGGAAGGATTTCAAAGCCATGTGGATGTGGCATTTGGGGGCATGGTCAGTGGTGGCCTTGGCAGGGCTGGGAATGGTTGGACTCGATGATCTCCAAAGTCTTTCCCATTTCCCAAATGATTCCATAATTCTCCTCACACCTGAGGCACGACAGCTACGAAAACACCGTAAATTTGTTCCCGCTCTTTTCTGCCGCTCTCCTTGAAACCCTTTCACGACTTCCCACCATATTTTTACCTTATAAAATCCTCCTCCTCCTCTCTCTTGGGCCTCAGCTGCTTGGGCTGAGCCATGTTGCTCCAGTTGGGCAGGGATTTCAGGAGCCTGCTGATGTCGTCGTCCTTGGCCCAGGACGCGCTGATCACCAGCTTCTCATCCGACTGCACGATGGTCCTGCAGGGAAAACAGCAACAACCACCTCAGAGAGGAGCAAATCCTGCTTTTAGTGCCACTTTGAATTTAATTCTGCGTTATTCATTCAGTTCCATATGGCACAAATGGGGTTAAGCAGTGAGGAAAGGATCCAGAGAGGAATTTCACACAGAGCTCACATGGAGGGGACAGCAACGTGGGTGGACAGGGCAGGAAATTCCCTTAAACACACGACTCCTGATGACTTTGGGACATCTTTTAAGTTAAAAAGGGCCATTTCTCTAAATTCTCCAACCCTGGAAATTCAGTTTGGCACCCAGCTGGAGGAGGTCACCCTGCACTGGTGTCTCCATGGAGGATTCTCCTCTGGAATCTCAGTGGAGCTCAGCAGCCTCTGCCCATGGTGGGGTCACTGCAAGGTGGGACAAGCCCAGGAACTCCTGGCTGGAAGCCACCACCTCCCCCCCATCAGCTGGCCCAGCCTGGGGACCAGGGCTGAAGCAATGAAAGGGAATGAAGGGTCCAGGATCTTCTTTCCAAGTCATCCAAAGCATCTCCTGATGGAGATTCCAGATAAATCCTAAGTGGGAAACTGAGTCAGGGATTGCAGCGTGTTCCAGTTAGGAAGAATTTCCCTGTTTCGTATTTTTGGCTGGGTAACTCATCTGAATTCCCGACTGGGAATTCCAGGAGACAAATGGGATGCTGTATTTGGAGGAGTCAATCCAGGACCTTAAAGATTCTCATTTCCACCTCCTGCCATGGCAGGGACACCTCCCACTGTCCCAGGCTGCTCCAAGCCCCAGTGTCCAGCCTGGCCTTGGACATTCCAGGGATCCAGGGGCAGCCACAGCTGCTCTGGCAATTCCAGCCCAGGCAGGAATTCCTTCCCAATCTCCCATCCAGCCCTGCCCTGTGGCAGTGGGACGCCATTCCCTGTGTCCTGTCCCTGCAGGCCTTGTCCCCAGTCCCTCTGCAGCTCTCCTGGAGCCCCTTTAGGTCCTGGCAGGGGCTCTGAGCTCTCCATGGAGTTTTCTTTCCTCCAGGTGAACATTCCCAGCTGTCCCAGCCTGGCTCCAGGTTGGAATGGACTGAGCCAACTGGAGTGTGGACTCTCCCACACCTCACCACCCCTTGACATGGCCCTGGCAGAGCCATTCCAGCCACACTCTCCCAGATCCAGGCTGGAATCCTGGGGCAGAGACGAGGTGTCAGCAGCATTCAGGTGGTGATTTGGGGAATAAATAGAAATAAAAACAACACCACCCCGAGCATCTGCGTTTTGCCAAGGAAAAGAGGAGGACGGGAGCCAGCTCTGATCCATCCTGAAGAGAACAGCTCATTTCTCTTCCCACCCTTTCCCCATCCACCAGGAAAACAAGCTCAGCTCAGGGACTGCACAGGATTTGCGAAAAACGAAATTTGCCACATGCAACTTAACAAACAAATTTTCCTTCCCTCCAAGTTTCACGTTCAATCTGTCACACACAAAAGGCTGAGTTTTGTTTCCAGCCACACAAGACCTCGGCGGCAACATTCCCGTTTGGCCTTCTGCTGCTGGGAGGGAGTTGGTGTTTTTCCACTTGGTGGGGGGGAAAAAAAAAAAAATTAAAAAATAGTCTTTTGTTTTTCACCCTGGTGAAAACTGAGGGGGATAAAAGAGCTCCACCAGCAGCTCTGACATCTGAGGTGGAGAAAGGGGATTTGATGGTATCTGGGCATTGTGGTGCCAAGGCAAGACAACTGTTCCAGGGAATACATCAGCCAGGGCTTTGTCCTCTGCACATTTAAATGACTGCAGTAATACTCTCCTTCCCTTGGGAGTCTATTTCACACATGAACAAATCCAACTCTTGGATTAAAAAAAAACAAACCCTCCTGATACCGAGCTCGTGTTTTATTTTCCTCAATTTCATCCCATTACTCCCCGTTATTTCCCCTCTCAGCCCAGCTCTCTCCACATCCACTGTTTGCTCTCTTCAATTATTTCCAGCCTTATCACGTCCCTTCAGACATCCACGACTCCAAGGGGGGAATGGGAGTGTCCTGATGGAGTCGCACAGAGCCTCCTCTCTGTTTTATGATCTTTATTCTCCCCTGTCCTCAAAATCCCAATTGTTTGTGGAGTCAGTGCTGGGGAGGAGATGGGGGAGGATTTTGGGATGCTCCAACAGGCTGCAAACTCAGCCTGGTGTCCTTGCTTTTCCAGGGTCAGAGTTTTCCAGGATCCTAATCCACAATTCCCGCTCTCCTCACCTTTTGTTGGTACCTCGCACAGAGCCTCCTCTCTGGGAATGGTTTGGGTGGGAAGGGACCTTAAAATTCATCTCATTCCACCCCTTGCCATGGGCAGGGACACCTCACACTGTCCCAGGCTGCTCCAAGCCCCAGTGTCCAACCTGGCCTTGGACACTTCCAGGGATGGGGAGTCCTCTCTGGACAAGATCCTTGGATCCACTGAAATCAGCGAGCTTCAAAGCAATCCATGCTGGGACAGCCCCAGCACAACGTGGATCCTTTGGAATTACATCCCCACTCTTTCCCAGGGCTCCAACACCTCCTGATTTTGATGGATTTACTCCAACCACCCCTCACTGAGAAGATGCTGAAGAGGCTGGAACATCTCTTTTGAACACTCAGCTTTTCCCAGCTCCTTTTCCCCACATTTTCTTCCCATCTCCTCAGCCGGTGTTCCCCCTCTGTCCCTTCAGCCAGTGTCAATCCAATTTGGGTCCTTGAGTGAATTATCCCAGGGCAGGGTGACATCTTTTAGCACAGCTCAAAACTCTTCTTTTCACCCCCACTCCCCTTATCCCAAACTCCTCCATAATTTTTTCCTGCTGCTGCCAAAGGGAGCTGACCTTGGCCGGATCCAGGTGCCCACCAAGCTGCTCCATCCCTTCCTTCCTCAGAGGACAGAGGGAGGAAAAATGATGGAAAACCCCCCTTTTTTATGGAGTAGACAGCACAAAACATGGAATATCACTCTGGAACAGCTGTCTTGGGTATGTCTTTCCCAAAATTTTTCCCATTCCCACCCTGCTGGTGAGGAGGGGATGTTGGAGAGACAGCCTTGATGCTGTGGCCAAAATCCTGGTGTGTGTCACTCCTTCCCAGGTACCAACCCTGCACTGTGACAAATAATGGGAAATAATATGGGAATATCCCTGGACACAGCTGAGGGTTTCCAGCAGGAAACATCTGGAAGCTACAGGGGCTAATTTGGCTCCTCTGCCTTGTGCCAGGTGGATTTTTGGATGATTTTTCTCCTCTTCCCATGGCCAAGGTGATGTTTCCATGCTGAGCTCGTGCTGCCAAGGGTTAAAAAGCAGCTGGGCCAGGCACCCACAGCCTGAGGGGACAGCCTTGCCCCAAAAAAAGAGTCAAAAAGGCAACTTGAACCCCAAAAGTTCATGCAAGGAGGGGAAGATGCCACTAAGAAGCAGCAAAATGAGTGGTAAAAGCATTTCCTGGGCAATCAAAAAGTCCTGTTTGGCTGCCACATTTTAGCTGAATTAATCTGCTCTTTCTCAATTAAAAGAAGATTTATTTTAGATTTATTTGGCCTGGCTGGAGAGCAGGAGGGGTTTCTTTTCTTCGCTATTTTGAGCCATCCAGGCCCAGTTATTTCCCATTTTTTTCTCCCCAAATTCAGCTGAGAGAGTTCAGCCAAAGGAGGTTGGTCACCAGAAGCTGCCTCCAGGGAAGGAGCTGAGCACCTCCAGGGGATTTAATCACTTTTTTAACTCTCTGAACCACGTTTTGGTGATGCCCATCTCTTTTTAAAACTAAAAAGACTCATTTGGGTGAGGGATTCCTTTACTCAGAGCCTTTGGAGAGGTTCAAAAATGAACAAGGTGAGGATGAAGATGAGGAAGAAGGGGGTGGACACACAAAACAGAGCTTAGAGTGGACAACAAAATAAAAATATGCAACTTCAACATGGACATGAGTAAATATTGGCAAATTTAGGTAGAAAGACACAAAAAGAGATTAATTTTAGTATTTGAGACAGAAAATTCTGTTGGAGAGTGTTGGCAGAAGATTAAAAAGAAGGGCTCGTGTTGAGGGCAGCAACTGTGAACTGGGCAGGTTTCTCCTTTCAGTACCTCCAAAAATCCCACAAAAAATGGTTTTATATTCAGGTTTTTAACATAAAATGGTTTTTAACTCTGGAGTTGAGCTGCTCTCCTGGAAAATCTGCTGGAGATGGGGGTTGGACACGACTGGGAAGTGCTGCCAGCACGGCAGGAGGTTTGGGGCCTCCATCTCCCGTTTTTATTTTGCATTTTCAGCCCCAGCCCCTCATCAATTAGTCAGAAATCAGAGCTGACGTTTGTAAACAGTTTGGGTGGCAAACTGGAATTGGAATTTGGACAAAAATGCGATTTGCAGGAGGCACCTCACCTACACTGAACGTTCCAAAATCAAAATTCGTCATCGATTAACACACACAGAGCTGCTATTTACAGGAATGTCCAATCCCATCCAGCCCCCTTAGGTTTGATTTTTTTTTTTTCCCTTTTAAATCCCTGGAAAACAGGAGCCAAACGGAGCTCAGGCATGAACAGTCTCAGCTGTGCATTTCCCAGTGCTGACGTCCTTCCCGAGCTGTTCTGCAGAGAACTCGGGATAAAATCCTGCCTGGAGGAGCCTCCCTTTGGATGCTTTTCACCCACACTGGCTCACATTCCCCCTTGAAGGAACAAATCCTACAAAAAACACCTCTCTGGCTTCCCAAATTCTCCCTCTTTGCCGTCCCAAGAGCAGCCCTTGCTGCTCCAGCTTTGCCAGATGGGATCGACTCCCAGCTCTGAGGGGTTAGTCTTGGTTTTAAGGAGCTGTAAATAATCCCAAACCAGGATTTATCCATCCCAACACTTCAAGGAAAACTCTGGAGCAAAGGGCAGGGCTGTGTGGAGCCCAGATCCCTGCAGAGGGCATAACATCCCCACGGATGGGAGTGGGAAGCTGCTCCTCTCCCCTGCATTCCCGGGAATGGATGCGGATTTCTATTTCAGTCCTTTGCCAGCAGCAAAACGATTACGTTTCCTGGGTTTTTTTTTTTCCCCTCTCGCTGCAATCAGGAGATGGCCAAATTAGCGTTGTCCTAATTAGCCCTCAGCAGGTGCCAACGCCAGGAATGGCAAAGGGAAGGGAGGAAGGACCTTCAAGTTCAAGCCAAACAAATCAAATCCATTGTCTGGCTCCAGGCAGGGAAGTTTTGGGTGTAAAAAAGGGAACATTTTGGACAATGGCACATGAACAGTTCCCAATTTAGGGGGGGGGTGTTCAGACAAAGTTTAGCCTCTGCTCACTGCTATTGTTAATAATAATGATGATGATAATGAGCCTGTTTGCCAGATGAAGTTTCTTCCTGAATAAAATCAGGCAATGGGAAGTAATTTCTTGGTCAGGAAGCACGAGGGCTTTTTCAGGCTCAACAGCCATGGAGGGGATGATGTAGAGCAGCTATTCCAGCCCACATTCCTGCAGCATCTTGTAGTGGTTTTTAATGGAATTATTTATCCCCATGATCTTGGTTTTTCTGTCCAGGAGGGCTGTTTTACAGATGGATAACTGGGATGTCCTCAGAAGTTATTTATTGATATTTACCCAGGAAATCTCTGATTAATCAAGTACTTGAAGGGTTTAACCCAAACACATCCATGGCCAGTGGGATTGTGGTGCCTTGATCTTCCATGCCTTGGTTGGGGAATGGTAGGGATGGATCATCCCAAAATGCCAATGGAACAAGGACAGAGCATTTGGTGACTCCCTCTCAGTTTCTAGAGAACTGAAGTTTCATTCCTNATTTGGTGACTCCCTCTCAGTTTCCAGAATTGTTTTGGGAAGCTCTCACCCAACCCAGTGTGTGTGGATTCATGTGGTTACTGATTCCTTAAATCACGGAATCATTTAGGATGGAAAAGTCCTCTAGGATTGAATCCAACCATTCCCAGCTCTGCCAAGGCCACCCATGTCCCCAAGTGCCACCTCCACCAGGGATGGAGACTCCACCCCTCCCCTGGGCAGCTCCTTCCAATGACTGACCAACGTTTCCAAGAAGAAATTTTTCCAAATATCCAATCTAAATCTCTCCTGGTGCAACTTATGGCCATTTCCTCTCATCCTGAAATTCCTAAATTGCCATGAGACCTGAATACCCAAATCTCAATAGAATTAATTCAAATAAAGCTGACTTCCTTGCAAATGTTCAAATGAAGAACCTGAATTACTTCACCAGCGAGCAAAAGGCACCTTCAACCATTTATTTTCAAAGATGACACTTTAGGCTCTTAGTGGCCAACCTGAGGTCACCTTTTNCCCCAGTCCCTCTGCAGCTCTCCTGGAGCTCCTTGAGGCCCTGGCAGGTCTCATCCTGCCTGACTAAGGGAAGAACTGGAATAATTTCTAAGCTCTACCGCCACTGTCATCCACATCTCAAGACCCTAAACCAGTCTCTGATGTGGATAAATCCACTGGCAAACCCCAACTCCCCACATTCCACTGACCATTATTCAGCCTTCTTATCCCTATAAGGAAACATCCTCGGACCACCCCAGCAGAGAGGATTCAAGAAGCAACTCCTGACTGCTGACAGCAGAACAGCCAACCCCAAAGAGCAGCAATTCCCCTCTGGATGTTGTGCTGGGCTGTACCTGTAGGCCAGGGTGCAGGTGTCCTTGTACTCCTGGAGCTTCACGCACACCATGTTGAGGAACTGGTCCGAGTACGCGCTCAGGTCGTGCATGAGGTTCATCAGGTCCTGCACAGTCTTCTCCACGATCACCGTGCTCTGGGGAGGGGAGAAAAGCCCAGGGGTGAGCAGCAGCTCCGTGAAATCTTTTATCTCAGCCCTCTCCTGTGGGTTTTTTATCTCCTTTTCTTCTTTTAGAGCCAGGATTAAAGCTCGGGAGAAGCAGTTCTCGTGTTGGGACTTGGATGTTTATTAATTCTTATCTGTGTTACAGTCTCACAAGC
>VXBB01000088.1:2550-12665 GCA_013399915.1 Illadopsis cleaveri | reverse complement strand
TTTCTTACCTTGCCAACAGAGGAACTCCCTGAAGCAACTCCTGGGCAGGGGTAGTCTTACACCTGATCTGTGCTGGAGGATCCCTGGCTGTTCCCAGAAGATTATGAGGAGTTGTTCCCAGCTGTGAGATCACTTCAGCAATTTTACATCGTCAGCACCAGTGTTCCACTTCCACAAATCGGCCATTGCTTGTGTAACATTTCCTTTTGCATCATCAAATGGAGTCCCTTACAGGGGCTGTGGGGAACTCCAACTTCTACGGATGCAGGAGATGTAAGTCCATTGGTGGAAGTGTCCCAGACCAGACTGGAGAGGAAGATGTCCCTGCCCCTGGCAGCAGGTGGGACTGGATTGGCTTTAAGGTCCCTTCCAGTCCAACCATCCCATCATTGCATGATTCAGCTTTATAGAGCCATGTAACAGTGCTGTTCTTTGCCTGATGGAGAAATGGACTCAGGAGGGGATATTGGCAAGAAATTTTTTTCTGTGAGGGTGGTGTGGCCCCAGAGGAGGTTTTCCAGAGAAGCTGTGGCTGCCCCATCCCTGGGAGTGTCCAAAGCCAGGTTGGATGTGGCTTGGAGCAACCTGGGATAGTGGCAGGTGTCCCTGGCCATGGCAGGGAGTGGGAAAGTCCCTGGAGCCTTCAGGTGCCTTCCAACCCGAGCCATTCCATGTTTCCTGATACATTGCCATGTGTGTTTGACAGCAAAAGCCATCTAGGTGAAGATTCCATGACTCAAGTGCAACTTTTTACCTGAATACTTCACTTTTATTAGTCTCTCTTAGAATACTGTACAAAGGAGTAATAAAAATATTCACACTTTATTTTAGAAAGTTCTCTACATGAGACTCCTGTATCCACAGCAAAAAGAAGGCTATGGGGAAAAAACCCTTAAACTTTGTACAGAACATTCCTTTAAAAAACCCTCCCAACTAATTCAGCTGATTTAACTGATCCAAGGAGGGTATGGACACACCAACACTCGCATGCTTAAAAGATATTTTCTAGGCAATGATAAAGCAACATAAGTCACAAGGAGGAATATTAATGTGTTAACCCATTGCTGTCCCCTCTGTGAGGGCCAGTACTGAGCTTCTAAAAACAACCCAAAATTGAACAGTGATTCAAACATAAAAGTACTTGAGAATAAGTAGCCCTCCATTTAGTTTATTTTAGAGGCTTTTTCCTGCAAAGGTTTGGACTCTTTGCCAGCCTGGTAGCTCTGTGAAATGACTCCCAGTTCAGGATCCCTGATTCAGGAACGTCAGGCTGGGAGGACTTGCTGGTTTTCTGTCCTGGAGCAGGGGCTGCTGTACCCCGTGGAAACGTGCGTGGTGCAGACAGTGGCTGAGGAGGCTTTGCCAAGTACAAGATGGGACAGGCTGCTGCCAGTTCCTGAGAAGGCTTCCAGCCTTTCAAAAGCTTTTCTCTTTCATTCCAGAACAACACAGAAAAGCTTAAAATACCTTCTTACCAGGAATTGTTTCTCTGTCACAGGAGATTTGATCTCTCCAGGTAGGAACTTGCCCTGATCATGATACAGGACAAGTGTGAGAGGAAATCTGTCAAGTGTGATGTGATCAGAATCCCATTTAAAGTCAGTAACAATTAGTTATCTCCTCCATGCAGGCACCTGGGGAAAACTCCACTCTCAAAGAAGGAGTTCTGCTCACTTTTGTTTCTCCTCCCACAGTGTAGGTTCACCCCTCATCTGTCCCCTGCCAGGACACGTCTGACCACTCCTCAGCCTGCTCATGCTGCCCTTTCACTTCAGACTGCCTCAGCTACACCCAAGAATGGTGGTTTAATTACAATTAACTTCCTCCTTTTTATTTTTGATTGATCCTAACACCTACCCTTAAGTTGGAATCTTAAGGAAGATGCAACCCAATGTGTAATTGTTTGAATACTTATTAATCATATATAGATACTTAACTCACCACAATAAAGCATGAAATATTTCTTCAACTCGCTTCTTTCCATATTTCTTCTGTTTTCATTTATGTTTCCCTTGACTGGATTAACTGAGTCCAAGTTGGGTATTCCCATGGTTATCCCATGGAAAAATGCCACACCTGCATTGTAGTAAGTGTCATGCAACTCTGGTATCTGCTGTTTTGATCATTTGTGGGAAGGAGATAAATCAAAAAGTATTTACCTTTGTTGCTAGGCAGAACCTTAATTACAAGTTTCAGGCTTCAGGCTTTAGAACCTGCTTGTTTGAGAAGTTTATAATCCCGTTCTCCATCCCAGCTGATCTTCAATTTAATGAAACAGGGTCAGACGTCCATAGTGTCAGTGAGCACACAAGTGTTCAAACCCACAGCTGTGTTAATGCCTTCAAGGAATTGCTGTATCTCATTAAAAAAAGCCAATCCTTTCAATTGATAATTATTCTAAATTTACAAATCTGTGATGTGCATATGCATAGAAATACCCAGCATATGTCTCCATGAGGAGTCATGTTTGAAAGCATCTAGAGGCTGTTTCTGTTGCAAAAAAGATGTTTTTTCCCATGTTTTCTATGACAATAATTTGTTTTCTTTCATTTCCCTTGGAGATGGAAGGGGTGTCTGGGCAGACACTCAGGTCTGTTTAGCACCACAATCAGCATTTCAGATCCAGCCTCAGCCACCCTGCCAGGACTTGCCCCTCCTTGGACCGGCCCCTCCCGCAGGAATACTGCTCATGCCTGTGTCATGTCTCAGCTGATTGATGAAATATCTCTATTGTTATCACAATTATCATTGTCTAGTAGCTTAAAGAGCCAATTAGGGTAGAGAGTACCTCAGCTAAAGCAGCAGCTCTTCTATCCTAGGTTTGAAGGTTTAAACTGCCCATCAAGGAAATTGTGTATCTGTCAATACCGTGGGGTCTCCAGCCAGACTCTCTTCTCCTTCTACCTGCTTCTACCTGAAACTTCCTTTTCACTTGGATTTCCACTTTTCAAACACATTAGGAAATGATTCTCCCTGCATTCCAGCAGCCCTTTGAGGTACACTCCATATTCTCCCTTCCCTGTAGCAGTCCCATAGGAAGTCTGAGAGAGTAGTGAAGCAACTTGCCTAAAATTATGCATGGAGTAGTAACAAATCTGAAATTCCCCCTTCCATGTCCTATGCTCAGACCATCCAACACCTCAACACTCTCCACCACGGCCTCTAAAGCTGGATTTGCTACTGCAGGGACAAAAAAAAAAGCAGATTTAAAAGATCTATATCATTGTCAAAAAAGGTGAGCCGATATAAGCACTAGGACAACAAAATACAGGGTTTTGTGGAGTAACAGGGGAAGAGGGAAAACCCATTCCATCTGGGACACAACGCAAAGGAAAATCAGTTAATTCTGATTTTCAGTAAAACAGTAAAAGCTGTCTCAGCCAGGAAAGCTAAGCCTGCTTTATTTAGGTGGTAATTTTAGAGGAAAAAGGCTTGATTTTATTCCTCTGTGAAAGGATCTATTATCAGTCACCAATTGACTCCTTCTGCTGGTCAATTCATCTGCTGCTGGTGCTGCTGCTCACACAGCCCTTGGGCATGGAGCTGAGGGACAGATTTCCAGGTAAGCCAGAAATCCAACCCTTGAGTCCCTGGAGAACTCGCAACTCCCAGTCACATGCACTTAAGCAACCAAGGAGCTGAAAGGAGGAGAAAAATTCCAAGTCAAGGATGGCTTCATGCTTGATTAGAGCAATCAGCCCTCCTCCTGTACCTGCCCACTCTCAGCCTCTCCCACACCTGTCCATGTCCATGTTCTGAGGAGCTCCATGGCATTTGTTGTCAGTCATTGAATCACCTGCCCCCAGCCCTTGATCCAAATGTCCACGGAGCCCCTGTGCACTTAAAAACAGCAGTTTGGGCTGGGGAGAGGAGTTACCTGGGCAGATTTGGGTATAAACTGAAAATAATAAGCATGATTTAGGATCTATCCACCTTTTCCCTGGACCACGTGAATGGTGCTGTAGGAAACCAAAAGCTTTGTCAAACTGCAGGTCATTCCTTCCTGTGCTGTTTTTAGGAAAAGAACTTTCCTTCTCAGTGGTGTCAACGATTGCAAAATAAAAATCTTTCATTCACTTCCCCCTCCCAGTTCCCACCTAAAACTGGAAATCAGACCCCAAAACAATCCAGTCCTGGAAAGTCTGGCTGTATCCCATTTGGATTTCCCTCACGTTCTGCTCAAAGCACCCAGCTTCAGGAAGGGAAATGAATTTTAAAGTGCATTTACCACAGCAATAGTACCAGCACTAAAAGCTTTTCCCCTCATCCCTATCCTCGTCATTCCATGTCTGGAATAGATGAGACTCTTCCCAGAATTCATCCTTGTTGTACCTCAAAGTCTCAGTGGTTTTGCATCTATTGATGACCCTGGGATAAGAGAAATCCGGTGTTGCACATCCTGCTCCGCACTAAACTCTACTCTGGAGCTGGTTTGGATTAATTGGGCACGAGGATCCAGCATGCGGAATTTGTCTGTTGGGATCTGCGCTTAAACAGCCGCTGTGAAACCACACCCCAGTCTGAGTGGGAGGAGACAGGGCTGGGGAGGAGGAATTCCCCCTTTGCCCCGCTCCTCCACCATCCTCTCCGGCCACGCCGCTCAGTACTTGTTGATCCCAAAGATCCGGACTCCGTGGAACTGAGGCAGTTTGGGGATCAGGACGCTCATGAGGGAGATGGTGTTGATGATGAAGTGTATCCGGTCGTACTTGGTGTAAAAGCTGGTTAGAAAATACCTGGAAAGGGAGGGTGGGAACAGAGGGAGAGGCAAACTGAGCTGTGGCATTCCATGTGTTTGTCTCCCAGCACAGAACACTGATGAGTACTGGGACACGAGGCAGCTCAGCCGCCCCAGGATACTCACAGGACGATGGGCATGATGGTGAGGAACTTGCGGGAAGCGGTGAACTGGACTCCATAATCCATCTGCTCCCAGTGCGTGAGCAGCCGGGCCTTGCCTTGGTCTGGGGTCTCGAAGGGGGTTCCCTTCACGGTGTGCAGGAAGATGTACATGCTCTGCAGGACACACAGCGTGAGGCACACGGGGCCCTGCATCCCAAAAACCCCAGATCCAGGGCAGCGGATCTGCCAGCTTGCACCCCCGCGCCGTTCCACTAGAGGGATGTGGCGCTGCTGGAAAACCCGGAGCGGTCAGGGAAGCAGGAAAAGGAGAGTTGGGTAAAGGCCGGGGCAGCTCGGCTGCTCCACGTCAGGCCTCTCGCTCGCTCCTGGGTGTGAGCCAAGGAGGCGGCGGCAAGATTACAGCCCTGGGATCTCTGCGATCGGGAGATTAGCGCCTGCCTGCTGCGGCACGGCAGAAAGCTCCCCGAAAACATGCTGGGAGAACGTCTGTCACCCCCTGATTACCAGGGGAACACAAGTCACAGACAAACATTCCGGCTACACAACAGCTCCGAAGTACAGCCACTCCTGGCCTTTAAATTCCTTTTTGTCCCCAGAACCTAAAACTGCCCGGGGAGATGGATGAGCAGCCAGCAGCTCGTGTGCTGAGTGCTGAGCAGCTCCAGTTTAGGGGTTTGTGGTTGTTTTTATCTCCTGAGCAGCTCCAGTTTGAGGGTTTGTGGAGGTTTTTATCCCCAGAGCAGCTCCAGTTTGGGCATTTGTGGAGGTTTTTATCTCTCACTAGTAATAACTTATCATGAGGGTCTTCAATCCCTGTCATTTTTGTCTCTGGAATATTCCCAGGCTGAGATATTATTTAAAATAAAAGACACACAATCAGTTGCTCCATCCCTGAAGTTTTTTGTCCCCTGTGCCCAAGGGGACCTGTATGGGGACTTGATCTGCAGAGGGAGGAATCAGTTCCTGGACTAATCTTTTACTTTAAGCAGAACAAAATCTGGGGGTTAATCTTGTTTTTTCTTAACTCTTACGAGGCCAATTCAGATTTTACCAACCCCAGTGATGTCCTTCCAGTGTCTCGGGCCTGCCACAGACCCCTTTGGGAAGGGGACACAACAAAGGACTTGCCCTACAGGAAATGAATCCATGTCCCCTCTGAGCAGCCTCACCAGATGTTGCTGCCTCACCTATAGCTGGGCTGGATTTAAATCCATGACCCAGAGGCACCAGTACAGGCTGAGGGCTGGAGCTTGAGCACCACACCCGGCACCTTTGGAAACACAAATGAATTGTTTCAACAGAGATCTCAGCAGATTGCTCAGAGGAACAGCTTTTCCAAGGTTCCCTGTACGTGCCCCAGGCCACGCCGCTCCCTTACCAGGTTGTGGATGATGTTGGTGAGAGTCCAGACCACGGGGACACTGAAGAAGGGGATGCTCAGCAGCACGACGTGCAGCAGCCCAATGCCCAGCACGTAGGACAGCCAGATGCCGCGGCTGTTCATGACCCGGGTGTTGGGGTTCACCTCGCTGTGCGCCGTCCCCACGTTCATCCTGCCTCTCGTGGCTGACGGGAGCCCCTGGAACAGAAACACCGAGGTCAGAGCGCAGAGCCAAACTGCTCAGCGGGGCTCAGCACCAGCTAGTTGTCCAAGCAAACCCAAAATTTGCTGTTTGCTATAAAAATCCCGAGTCAGTTCCCTCCTCTGCCCCTCGTTATTGCCATTCTTAGAGCTGACGTCGCTAACTCCGGGAGTGGTTGAGATTTGGGAATTATGTGTGGGAAGCTTGTCTGTGACAGAAGCTTCTTGTGATTTGAGATGTTTTCCTGGAGCCGAGGTGTCGAGGTTCAATCCCACGATTGCCTGACAAAACTCAAACTGATAGTTTTAAGCACTTTTAAATCCTCATCACAGTGTTAATCATGGAAACACACAGCACAGGAAGCTTCCTGCATGTTTATGGAGTCAGCATGCCTTAAACTTGGGAAGGGAACAGAGTATTTGCAGAGGAAAGGCTCTGTATCAACAGATCTCCTAATTAATTTAACTAAATTAACAGGGTTCTGCACAGCTTGGGAGGTTTGCTGGTCTCCTACTCTGCTTCACATGTTTTGCCTTCAGATTTAAGACTTACAGATGGAAAAAAAGAGGAACAAAAAAAAATTGCCCCCCAGGGAAGGAATGAGATTCCTCTTCAGGAACATAAAAAGGGAGAGATAACAGCACAAAGTGCCTTAGGAGATGTTTCAGGAGGAAGAGCTGTGGAGGAGGTAGCCCTTCCCCTACCTGGAAAGAACAACTGCCATGTAGGAGGAGCACAAAGATGGTTTTCTGGACAATGCCAGGAAGGAGAGAAGGCAAAGAGTGTCACCCTCTCTGAGCAAGTCCTTGGAGTGGTGCCCTTGAGACAGTGAAGGTATCAAGTGGCTTTCTGGACTGACACAGTGCCAGTGGCAGCAGGAGAGCTCTGGCTCACTGGTATCCAGGGATTACAGAAAACAGCACAAACTAAACCCACTGTAAAGCTGAACGTCTTCACAGCAAGATCAGGGAAATTCTTACGTAAAATCATCTTTGTGTCTCACAGAAGAGGAGTCTGATGAGATGATCCAGTTCATCCCCCTTGGCTACAGCACCCCACAGTGAAGGCTGTTTCCTGATGTCTGGCCTCATGGCTTTGCTGTTACTTCCCACAGCTGGAAGTTGTGTTGCTGTTCCCTCCAGCTCTCTGGAGGTGAGCCCAAGCCAGATCCAACATCACACTCTCCTCACTGCCAGCTGTTCCCAGCTCCCTCGTGGAGTGCTGGGCCTGCCTTGTCTCAGGAGCTGGCACCATCCCCACTCCTGCCCAGGGCTGGGATTCACAGTCAGCCTCCAATCCACAGCTCTTGGAATGCTCCAAGTAACTCCCAAACCTCTTCCATGCACACAGGCAGCTGTTGCTGCAGATCCTCACCTCACTCTATCAGGGGGCTCATACTTAGAGAAGGATTTTGTTTCCAGGAAATAGGTTGCAGGTCTGTGGGGTGCTCAGTCCCTTGTTGCCCACCTCCCAGCTCACCAGCTTATGGATATTCCAGAGAAAAGCCCAAAGTTTGATTTCGAAACAGGACTGAGAGCCAGAGTTCAGCACTTCACCTCTGGCAGTGGGAGCAGCTCTGTGCTAAACCTGCTGCAATTCCCAAGAGTTCTCAGAAGGAAAACTGGGGGTTGGGGTGAAGCTTAAATGAGTCAAAAAGAGTTAGATTGTTACAACAACAAAAAGCAAAACACCCTATGGAATGTGTAAACAGGAGCGCTGAGTGCCAGACATGGGAAATAGTTCTCCTGGATGTTGGGTGAACACTGTCCAGTCCTGGGAGGACCTGGAGAAAATGAGAAGAGGTGTAGGAAAAACATGACCTGCAAGGACAGCTGGAAGGAAACAGGCTTGTTTAGTCTGGAGGATGCTGGAGACAGGCGTGAGGAACAGTTGGATGCTCCACAGAGAGCTGTGTCTGTGGGATTCCAGCTGTGCAGCAGGAGGAACCACATGGCTGGGTCTTGCAACGACGTGGAGGTGCAGGAGGAGGGATGTGGGAAGGGCCTGCCCACAGAAAGGGATCTGTGCTCTCGCTGGAGGCCTTAAAATCTAGTTTCATCAACAGTTAAAAACCTTCTCTCCAGGAGTCTTTCCTGAGTCTTTCCTGATACCATTATCCAAGGGCTGTGGAAGCTCCCTGCAGCCAGAGTGCACATGGCTGGCGCTGTGGAATTTCCAACCATGAGTTTAACTTCCAAAAACTAAGGAACAGCTTGGACTTGTTCTCCTCTGCAAGGGAGGGCAGTTGCAGACCCACAGCTGGATGGGAAAGGGCCCAACTTGGAAGCTGTATGTGAAGAAATCTCCTTCCTGTGCCTCAGTTTCCCTTCCTTGTAAAATTAAGGATTAGAGGGGTAGGATGCTGGAACATATGAGAGGTTAATTCATTCTTGCAGGAGATACCAACACACCAAGCACTCAGTGCTGCAATGAGGGTGATTCCACATCTCCAACTCTGTCCTTCCCCACCTTAAATATTTCACCAGTTCTGCCCTGGGCTCTGCAGCCCTTGGCCCAGCTCTCCCAAATTTTGGATTGCACAAGCCTGGCTGAGGGCACACGAGCTCCCAGAGCTCTGTCCCTACCCCCACATCCCATGTTTGCTTTCTAATTCCACACCAGGATTTGTTCACTTGCAGGACAACGAGGCACAGCCCACCATGGGAAGGATTCCCAAAGCAGCTGCTGCCAGGCTTTGCTTTCCCACTCTTTTTTGGGACAGAAAAGCCTGAATGTTGCACCAGGCTGAGGGTGAAGGTCAGGGCTGTGCTGACATTGGACAGTGGCCATCCAAGGAGGGGAAAAGTCAGCGTTGTGGCCAGAGACAAAGGGCACAATGTGATGGTGGAGCTGAGCCCTCCCTCTGCCTCATCCTGCCTGACCTGCTCCCTATCCAGGGGCAGCTCCTTCCTCACCTTTGTCCCCAGAGGAGTGTGACCACCATCTGTTCCTGTGCCCTCGCTTAACAGGTAGACTTGATAATCTTAAAGGCCTTTTCCATGCTAAATAAATAATCCTATGATTTGGCAGTGCTGTCACCCTTCCCCAGGGATTTCGGGATCATGCTCTGATCCTGGCACTCTGCTGCAGGATCTTCAATGGGCTGGTGAGGGAAGGAGGGCTCGGGTGCTTATCTTGATCTTGAGTGTTCCCAGACTGCAAGGTGATGATGATCCCACGGGTCATGGATCCCAATCTCTAGCAGCAACAGCTGCCACCTCCCAAACAAATCCTTTAAACCCTTCTTTGCCGCCGAGAACGGATGAATCAGAGCAGGGGGGACCTGGGGGGCACTGGTGAACTGGGCTGTGCTGGGTGAGAGGTGAGACCTGGGAACACAACGCTCCGTGTCCCTCCAGCCCGGGGCCGTGTCTGAGCCCCAGCGCTGCCCAGTTCCTCCTCGGCGGGCCCGGGGCTACCAGAGCCTCGGAGGGGACACGGGGAACAGGGGGACGTGGACACGTGTGAACCGCCCGGGCTGAGGGCGGGGATCCTGCCTCCTCGGCCTTTCCTAGTGGATTTAACGGGAGATATTGGACACGAAGAGAAGGCCGAGGTTGGGCTCCTCGGGGCTCACGTGGGGTCCCAGACCCCACTTTCCTCCCCGTTTCCCCGGGACGGGACGGTGCCCCGGCAGGCCGGGGCAGGACCCGCTCCGGGCCGGGCTCT
>VXBB01000084.1:0-13117 GCA_013399915.1 Illadopsis cleaveri | reverse complement strand
CTGTGTCAGCATCACCATTGGACATGAAGTGCCTTAAAATATTTGTGTATTTTTCCCAAAACGAACAGAGGCCAGTCAATTTAACATAAAGCTGGTTTGTGTTGCAGGTAAGTGATTGAATTTGCCCTGAGTAAGGCAGTGCAATAATAATCTCCTTTCCTCNCAAACCAGGGAAATCCTTTGCTCGTTTCACAATAAAATTTCCTCTCTGTGTGGCCGGCAGAGGGAAGCATCACATGCCCAGTGCGCCCCAGGACGGCGCTGCCGGAATGCACCAGCAGTCTGAGAGTTCCATGGTTTAACTCCAACGACGAACTTCCCCCAGAACGCTCCCCAAAGCTCCGAGCGCCTTGCACGGGGCAGCGGAGATGCCGCAAATGCCAAATGGAGATGACAGGAATACCAAGGCCAGCCGCGGTTTGGTCAGCAGGTGACGACTGAAGTACAGCACGGGAGAAAGGATTCACATCAGGCAACATCTGCGAGGGGCACTTTGATTTTTGGCGTGAACATTCCCCTCACACACAGAGTTTGGTTGGGTTTTTTTTCATGTTTTTCCTTTAGATGTTATAAAGGATCGCAGTGGTAGTAGGAAGCATTTGAGGAAGCAAATCCCTGACTATTCCATACTTCCCTGTTTTCATCTTAATTTTGTTCCAAGTTGAAGGTATATATATTGTTTTAGAATTAATTTGAGCAGGCAATTCTGCTTAAAACCACACGAAGATAAGAACCATTAGAATATGCCCATAACAAAACACTTGTTTTCTAAAACAACAACTGATATTTAACACTGAAGCACCATTGAAATGGTTTTCTCAGATTTGTGCAAATCCTTTCTGTTCCCAGCATATTGATTTTTGGCTTCTTCACAGGGCCAAACCTTGAAGGGAGGCCCTCATACAAAGAAAAAAAGAAAAACCAAAACAGATTTCAGCAGTAAAAAACCTCATGTAATCCATCCTGACTTCAAAATTTTGGTTTGTATTCATTCCTCCAATTAACATCAGTACTCTCCGCAGCATCTTGTTTGAGAACACTGGAAAAAGCTGTAACAATTTCAGCAATAATCTTTCTTCTCAACAACCTATTCCCCTTTATCAGTTTTTTTCCTTTCCAATAAAGCAGTGCCAATTCTACCACTTGGAACAGAAAAAAACACTGCAATACCCTCCTTCAGCAGGGTTCAAAACCAGCAAGGGGACACCAAGTTATCTGCAATTTTCTCTAACCTTATTTCTGCTCATCTTCACCTATCAGACAGGTGACTCCTGTAGAACTTCTTTATTATTCTGCTAATAGCCAGTCTCCACACAGCCCCTTTGGGGTCACAACTTGCTGCAAACCTTCAATAACCAGACCTGAATCACATTTCAGTGACATTACAGGTTCAAATGTAATTCTGTTCTGGGCTGGGACAGGCATTCTCTGAGCATGGCTTCTCAAAGCTCAGATTGCTTCTGGTATATCTGAAAGCTTAATTGGTTATTAATTGCCCCCCATATTATTTGAGATTCTGAAACGCTCTGACCTCTCCTCCTACAGTTATTGCTGCCAGTTCACAGTCACTTGTTAACTTTTATCAGACAGAAAGAAAAACTGGGTTTAAATTAATAAAGCCCTAGCCTTCAAGATGAAGAATTTATTACTAGTTTTTAAAAGTATATATCTGAGGTAATTTCCTAAGTATTTTTCAGAAAACTTTCATCAGCAGAACTTACCAAAGGTAGTAAGGCAGAGAGAGCCCTGATTAAGGGGGAATCTAGTCCTTCCAGTGCTTTCTCTGACATTGCTCAAACACAATACTGGGCTCTTCCCTCCATAAAAATCAATCACTGGCTTGCAATATTTTTAACAATTACAATTTCCAGCTGTGCACAATCATAACGGCATTTTTATACAGAATATGCAGCTATATAATACCTTCCATAAATTATTTTTGCAGCTTTTTCCTCTAGTTACATGCTCATGGATGTTTTCATACAATGCCTGGTTTCCTGCCCCATCATCACTTCCTATCTGACAAAGCTCCAGAGGGCATAAATCACAATGCAATCCAGGAATCAGTGGTAACACCAATGTTCTGTCTGCAGACTCAGGAAACAGAGGGGTGGTTTGATGTTCCTTATATCCTTAACAGAACACCAAGACTTGCAGAAATATAGGAATTATACATGTGGGAATAAACACAATCAAGTCATCTCGTTTGTTATAGGATTTTATATTCCTGGGAAGTTTAGACACTTCCACCATCTGGATTTTAAAACTGTGGAAAACTCAGGGTGGGACATGACATGATGCTAATATACATTATTTTATGCAGAGTTCCCACTTCATGCTGTGCTCTCTTTCCCTGTGCAGATCTGTGCTGCAGAGGGCTCAGCTGCCTTGCAGGAACACTGATTTCTCTTACACAAGTGAGGCTGGTTTTAAGGTAAGGTTCATTCAGCTTTTAACTTTTACCATGGTCATGACACATCCCAGTGCCAGGAACAGAGAATTTTCCTATCTAGGATTCACTATCACCCCCATAACCAGCATTTGTGGGATTTCACATTAAGTCATCTCTGCCTTCCAGGACTCTGATGCATTCAAGTTTCAGAAGACACTCTCCAAGCACAGGTCAAGACCTTTATTTTATCCCTAGGCACTGCAAAACAAAGAAAGGAGGGGAATTAGAGTATAGCACAACTGGGGGGAGAACTAAAGATGAGAAAGACCCAATGGATCCACTTCTGGTTTTAAGTTAGGCCTGAACAGCCTTGCTTCTACTCCCTACCCAAATTATAAATTCAAATACAACAACAGCACTACATCGTGGCAGAATTTCTCAAGGACTTTAAAATGGAAGGAAGAGGAACAACACGAACGGAAATTCGGCTGGTGACTAGGAAACTGTCACTTGAAAAAGCTCTGTCTCCACATGGCCTGTGCTTCCAGCTGATGTCAGAAACATTCTTCTTACTCATGGGCCTCTTTCCAAAACCTGCAGCTTAGGAAGGTGGAGAAACTGGGCTGCTGTTTTGCACTGGTAAAGGTAAAAATCTGAATTTCTTCAACATCAATCAATGTTCTCCGTGTAGAGGATAAATCCATGTGGGTAAATCATGAACACACCCTGCTCTTCAAAACAAAGATGCTCTGGTTACTCACAGGTACCTCCTTCTTCAGGATCCACGGCCTCTCCAAAATTCTATGTCCTGTCTACAGGTTAATGACAAATTTTAACTGTAATGACTTGGTGCTCTTCAGGTGTCAGACATCATTTCTAGAAACCTTTTATTGCAGTCTCAGCTCTGTCTTCAGTTATCTTGTTGACTTTTCAAATATCTAAAAACGCAGTACTATCCTGTACCATTAATTTATGTCTTGTTTCTATTATGGTTTCAGGAAAAAACCCACAACTTTATCACTTAATTACACTCTGCCACTATTACTGAAAGCATTTGGTGCTTTGCAGCATCACCATGAAAAGGCAAGTTCATTTCAAATTGTGTTGCACAGAATTACCAGTGAACAGTGGTGGTGGTGACCCATTTCCCTTTAATGATTATTTCCAGAGCAACAAGCAACAACATTAAACACAACTAAAAAGTCTGGCATGCAACAAAGCTGAGTGGAAATAATTAGCAAAGACTCAGCTATGAACTGGTTTTCTTCCGGGTAAAATTAAAATAATAGAGCTGTAGCCTCTAACTCTTGTGAGATCTCCAGGTAACAACAGGTAACTTTAGAGATAGCAGAGCAAGCTGAGGTGGTAGAAAGCTTTGGTTTGCTTTTCAGGAGTCTATTTAAAAATACTAAATATAAGAGATAACCAAAGAAAACAGAGTTCTTGATTTATTGAGAGAAAAATAATTGTATGTAGAAAAGCTGCTTCAGAAAGCAGCAGGGAGAATGATGAAGATCAGATCACCCTCATCACTCAGTGTGACATGTTCCCAGTGCTTATTTACTGTTCCACAAGTCACTTGGCAGGGAAAACAAAGTTATCTTTAATTATTTAGAGAGCACCAATATAAGCAGATGACAGAGGACAGTTTAAGCCTTCCCCAGTTCATGTTACAAATGCTGTACTGATTCTGACAAAGAAGACTCTGATAGTAACCTGGAGGCTTTCTTCACCAAGTTTCTGAACTATCTGTGTTGTACACACACTATCTCTTTTTTTTCCATCCCCATTTTAACCCAATTTCCCCCAGAGATCTCAAAGGACAGCCTTAAAACCTCTTTGAAGATAGGTGGCAATGTAGAGGAGAGATCCATGGTATATTCTGTATTGAAACTGTAGAAATTAATCCATTTCACATCAGAGAAGCTGTGTGGGAAAGAGGCAAGCACATCATCTGCTGGAATGATTTCAGAGTGCACACCTTAGATATGAGAACTGGAGCAAAACACTTAGAGAATTCAGGCTTCGTAAACTCCTCTGTTCATCATATTAATTATCCTTTTACAGCCTTAGTTTTGTTTTTATTTTTATAATTTTTCATAACTCCCAAAGCATTACCTACTTGAATCTCCACTTACTTATATTTGAGTATCTGTAATCCCAGCTTGGAGAAATCAAGGCAAGTTTTGCAATATTTTCTAAGCATCATTAACAACCGCCTGCAATGTTACAAATCCAAATAAGAACTTAAAGTGTGTGCAGACTGGATTGCTGAAACACAACTTGATTTTCACAAACACGTTTGGTTGGAAGCTTTCTGCCTACTCATATTCCATTCAGGCTTAAATACTTTAAAAGAGGGTCCTTATTTTTGGAAAAGGCTAAAATCTGCTCAGATATATAGAATGGAAGATACATGACTCAAAATAGGAAACAAAACCCCCTATCTAGTGACCCAGATCTACTCTATTAACGGGTGGGATATCCCACTGCTATCATGAACATCTGAGTTATTTACTTGATGCACTTATTTGTAACAGAAATAATCCTGTGTAGTTAAGTACTCAGCTTCACAGTATCTCATAATCTTGTTGTACTTACACGGAGCAAGTATCCATTACCACTTGGAACACTCATTTAGCTGCTCAACTGACTGCTTAATGAGGTCTGGAAAGTAAAAGCCTTATCTGCAAAAAGCCAGTGTAGAAAGAGGCATGTATGTCTTTTATGTATGTCCTTTCTCCAAAGAAAAGTATTTATTCTGACTCAATGTGAAAAGGAATAAGAATAAGGAGAGTGTTCACAAAAAAAGAAATTAAATAAAAGATGAAGTACCTAAAGGTAGTATTTTCTAATAATGAAAGCAATGTTTCTGCCCATTCATCGAATACTCTATTGTTAGAATTTTGTCTCTATAAATACCATCAGACTTTCAAAATTTCTCCTAGGAGCTAGGCCTGCTGCCTCACCCCCACCAAATAAACCCTTTCAGAATTCCATGCAGCATCAGGTCTAGCACAGCTCCCTTTAACAGCTTTTATTTTGGAGTGCTTAATAATGACTCAATCTGGTCTGTGTTTCAGCTCCAGAAATACAATGGGACTTCAGATGCATTCACTCAGGTTTTAATTAACAGACTAGTCATCACTAAATGTTTAAAGGATACTGTCAGTAAGTGCAGAGTACTTCCCCTTCACTCACCACTAATTTGGAGTTCCAAAAGCAAACCCAAACCCGTTACAGTGAATTGTGACCCTGCCACTGCTGCCAACACAGCTTAAAACCAGAGCCATCAGCTCAGAGATGTCCAAAAGGGATCAAACAGAACTCAGAAATTACCATCCAGATTATACAGACTGTTTCTCACCACGGATCTGCATCATGACTCAAAGGCCCTCAGCTACAAGTATTTGCTACCACAGAAACCTAAGTTTAAGAAATGTTCCATGAAATTTTATTTGCCTGTCAATCGGAAAATATGTTTTAAGCAGACTTCGAGTCATTCCAATGCTTTAAATTAAGTTTATGCTTATTTTGCTGCTTAAGAGCCCATATTTCTAAAAGCTGTAATTCACTTATATTTACTTTTTCATTAAAACAAAAACAACTTCACTAATCATCGTGCAGCAAACAGAACACTTAATCCTTCCTCATGAGCATTACTCAAAGATCTGGTATGCAGCAGTCCTTACATCTGCAGGAAGATCACTGGCACTACTGAAAGCTGCCTTTTTAGTCCTGCATATGCACAAGGAGGAGCCGAATAATCGGTCAAACCCCATTTTTTGTCATTCCGGCAACCCAAACCCAGCTGCTCCCACCCCTGTGCTCAGGGCGCAGCCCTGGGTGTGTCCCAGCGCTGGCACATCAGCTCTGGTGATGTGTGGTGATGCAGCAGCCCCCAAAGGAAGTGTGACAAAAAGCTGTTTCCTGCTTTCTGCTNAAACAAAACAAAAACAAACCACCCCAAAAACACCAAACCCAAACAAAAAGAAACCTATGCAAAATCCATATGCTTTCTCTTCCTATAAACACTTGTTCACCACTTTTCACACAGGTCTAACCCGTGCTTATGACACTTGTCTGTCAAGGTATTTTTTTTTTCCCCCAATATACCTCATTTCTCTGTCCTTATGGTGATGTTATCACTGTCAAATGAATTGATTTGACAGTTGTATGATGTCTCCAAATCACTGTTGCCATTCCATGAGAGAATTGGTCTCATGAAAAAAAATACAGTGAATTTCCTGATTAAATGGGGAAAGGTAGGAGCAGCTAAACACTGGAAAAACTCTGAGGTAGTAGGAGTGAACTGCAGCCAGATTGTAAAAAGAAGGGCTAGATGGGGAGCCCACGTATTTCCAGGCTTCCTGACTCTTCAAAGATGAGGCTTTCCCATTCTTCTGTTATCCCTTCCCTCATTTTTCACCACTGTTCCCTGCAGCTGCTCAGGCAGGAGGTGGAACAGATCTAAAGGGCAAACCAGCACTGCCCCACCTATTTGGCCTCAATTAACCAAAGAATCTATTATAAACCTTAGAATAACATCTCAGTGGTTAGAAACAGGGAGTTGTTCACAATTATGTCATCTCCCTTATCTCAACATTCACAGGGTCAAAACATTTTTAACTGCAGTCTGTCACCCATGAACCAGTGCCCACATAATTGCATTTAGGGATTCAGTGACCTCACTTAGATGAGGCCTCCCAAACACTCCTCAAACCCAGGACCTCAGCCCTGCAGGCTTGGATTTACTGAATCTTCTATCAGAAAGTAAACCTAGGAAAGACTTAAAAGAAAAAATAGTTAACCAGTCCTGAGCCCCATGGTGTCACCCTTCGTCCCTTCAGCCAAGAGAAGGGGAATTTCGGGCACTGCTCTGGATCCCCACTGGTTCTGCCTTCTCCTGTTGGAGCACATTGCAGCCAGAGCTTGTTTAACCAGCTGCATTAGAAATAAATATAGTTTTGTATTACTAGGAAAAAACCCTCAAGGAACACTGTGGTTTACACAGAAAAAAACCCCATGGTGTTCTACAAGTCACCTACAGAATAAGCTTTAAGTAGATTCTTAACTATAGATACAGGGATAGGCATTTGGTTATTAAGGAGAGAATAAATTGGTTTGTTAAAGCACAGGTTGACTATGGAAAAATAACTTCAAGAGTTAATTTAACAGGTTAACCATGGCTAGTCAGACTACATTAAGATTAAATTAATAGAGCACAAGGATGAAACAGGAACTTTGAGTTATACCAACACCGTAGGATGCTATGAGCAACTTAAATTTTTTTTTAAAAAAGAAAGTATATTACAACTATACTAGGTACATTTAAAAGGGGGAAAGAAAATAACTCACAAAACGACAAATGCCCTTTCGAACTCATAGCATGACCTAAAGACATCAGTTTATTTAAAATATTACTATAAGATGCAAAAAGAACCAGAAATAAACAAAAACATTCCTCTTTATTTCAACTGATTAGTCTAAAAGCAATTAAATCCAGGAAAGCTCTTCTGTAAAAGTACTGGATGTTGATATTTCCCATCTAAGTAGGACAAAAGCCATCCCTTTGTATAATTACAAATACAGGCCATTTACAAGTACAGGCTGTATTGTAGTGCTGCTAAAATAAAACCTCCATCACAGCCTGGGGCACTTCTCAGGCACCTTCAGCTACCAACAGAAACCACACAAACACAAAATGCCAGCAGCCTTAAAACATAAAGCAGTAACTTAAAAGCATAACTTGGGTTTAACAAGTTATTTTATTAAGCGCAGCACACACTCACCAGGCTAATAAAACACATGAAAAATCCTTGCTGGCCACACAAGCAAACGATCAGGAGATAAAAATTAGCTTCTCCTGGCTGGAGCATTATGATTTACATGTGGATATCTGTCATTAAGTTCCTCCTATTTTCCCTTCAAGTTTCTTATTAGCGTTTTTCCATTTTTAATCCTTAAACCACCAAAAAAGCCAGACTCAGGCTGTAATTCTGCCTTTTCCCCTCCCCTGGTTGTGGTTTTCAGCCTTCTACACAGCTGTTCCCCAAAATGGGGCAATTTCCTCCAGCCAAGCGGAGGCAGCTGGGCCAGCTCAGAGCAGGGAGCCAGTTTCCTGACCTGGGCTTCTGAGGTGGAAAAGGACTTTCTACTTTTCTTTCTTACCAGTCTTCCCCCTGGTACCACTGCAGGCATTTCTGAGAGCACATGACAGGCAAGTTCAAGGAGCCGAGCTAAAATCAGCCATTTTTTTCAAATAAGGTAAATTTTAACCCAGATCACTTTTGCAATCCACTTAACACCAGTCACATGAACATTTGGTGTACGCAAAAGAAAGCACCAGGAGATGGAAAAGGCAGAAACAAAAGAATCAAATTTCTTTTGCTACAGCCCTAATGTTTTAAAGCGACAGCAAAACCTAAAATAAATTTGAAGCAACTCCCAGCTAATAACATTCCATTAGCAGAACTACACATGGAAAAGGAAAACAGGAACTTTACAGCAGCGATGTCAGAACCAAGCCAGCAGTTACCTGCACAGAAGCACTCCCCAGGGGAGTGAATGCTCCCCTGCCCGCAGGTTGATAAAATCCTGTCCTTAATTAGGGGGTGGGAGGTTCAAATCGCCTTTGGAGAATTTAAAGAGACAAATCCCCCCCAACGAACAACAAGCCATGATTTACATCACAGAGCCCCAGATGCCAGCAGAGACAGGGACCCTAGAGCTCCCTGCCAGTTCCACCCCTTTAGACTGCAGGGAAAGCGGTCAGTGAAGTCTGGAATGACCTTCTGGTCCAGCTGGGAAACCCTGACCTTTCCTGTGCCATCAGACACCTTTAGCAGGTGACACAGCCAACCCCTGAGCTCCCTCTTGTTGCTCTTGGTTCACTGTCAGAGACTTGTGGGCAGTCTCAGCTCTCTCCAGCTGTCTGTGAAGATTACAGTGCTCTCTCCTCTGGACTTTAACTCCCTCTTCTTCCTGTGTTCTCCTTGGACAATTTCATCCACTATTTCCTTACCATTTCTATGCTGAAATTTTCAGACTGTCAGATGCAGGGGGCAAATGGCACACTGAATACAGAACCAATATGACTCCAACAGAAGCTGTTTATTGTTTATATTACATGGTAGATACAGATTCCAGGTCTGCTGTCCATGTGGGCATCTCTGGGTTGGCTGAGCTGCTTCTTCCTGAGGCAGGCACACATCCTTCAGGACATCCAGTTGGTCAGGTGTCCATCCTCACCTTGTGCTTCCCCTATCTGTGGTTTACATTTTTTGCAGACAAGTTTCTCAGGCTCTCTCTTCTTATTTTTGATCCTGTTGTTTTCTCAGTAACCTCGACGAATTCCTGAGAGCTCTAACAACAAACTGCAGGGGGTTTGGTAGTATTACTCACAACCAGTTTGGCTGGTGCATCAGGATGGCCTGTGTTTTACAGATACATGGCTACAGTCAGAAACATCAGGTTCTTCAAATTTAAAAATAACCATTCTTGCACATGGCAAGATATTCTCCATATTCTCCTACACATGAAACTTGCAATTTTTTGTCCTGTCCTTAATACTGGAGTGTTGTGTCACCTTCCTGTAATGCATTAAGCAATGGAACAAGCATCTGCCACATGCTTGGTTCATGTTCCTGCAGAGAGGCCTGTGCAGGACTGGGTTTTGCATTAGCATCTTTGGATTCATTCTGAAGACTCAATAAGGAACATGATGACAAAGAGTTCTGACCCAGAAAGAGGCAATAATATCCACTGATATGGCTGATGAGCTTAACTTGCCCTCAGCCTATAGACTTTGCCCTCTTTGCACAACTTCTATTGATCTTCAAACACATGGCTGAGAACTGTGGCAGCCTGGTGCACAGTGTTGGTCCCTAAGTCAATGTGGCAGCAGGAAAGGATAAAAACCTTGCCAGTTTTCACCATATAAACTGTCACATCTCATGAAACAGAGCACTTTTAGTGGAGAGTTAAAGGTGAGAAAATATTACTATTAGCCTGGTAATCTCTCACTGCCACTCCTCATGCCAGAGCTAGGGACACTGGAGGTGAGGATTACTTTAGCAGACTAATCTGACAGAAAACTTTTTTTTTTCCTTATTCATTTTGTATCACAAAAATTGCTAAGGCTGCTGAACAAATCCACTTTGCATGTGGTAAAGTGAGGGAAATATAAACCACTGCCATCCTGAGTGTCACCTCTTCTTACATGAAATGAAATCTCTGTTCTCCTGGGCCGAGCCTCAAACTCACCTTGAGCCACTTGTCTGATTAAAATTAGACAATTGTGCATGTGCAGGAGAAGATCAGAGTTAATCTTGCTTCTCACTGTCATTATGTCAGCACATGCCATCTTCACTCATTCATAAAAAGGACTAAGAGGACAAGCAAAGAATTTTGATTACAGGTTGCAGAATTTTGCTTTTCACAAGTAAGTTCACGGTGAGCAATTGTGAAGGAAGTAACAGACACAAAAGGAAGAATAATTCAGAACAAACCAAATATTTAGAAGAAGACCAGATCCTTGTTTTCTGTAGTATTTTACACAGTCCCATCCTGCTGGAACTGTGTGCTGGATGACAAGGATGCATATTTGACTTCAGAGCCAGGTTTTCCCTCAGAAAAGAGAAACATGCAGTTGATTTCAGTGAAAGTTACTAAAGACACTTAAGTTAAACCCAAATATTGAGTGAACCAAAATCAACATAGGGAGCATACCAAAACTACCCCTGCTGAGTAATTCTTCTCATTCCTCAAAGCTGCAATACCTGCTTTTCAAGATATTTAGCTAAGTCAATCTTTTAAATAACATGATGAAATTATATAATAAAATTAGTTTGCATACTAAATAAATGCATCATATCACCTGTTTATCCCCCTTGAAAGAAGCTGTTTAAATAATCCCACTGTTAGCTCCTGTAAAAGGGCACTCTTGTAAAATGTATCCCTTTATTCTCTCCAAAAATGGGCTTTAGTGGAGTTAGCATAGCCATGGAAAAACCTTGGTAGAGATGTGGCAATGGAGGTCACTCCATACACCACCAGTAAATGAAATGTGCTACCCACAAGGGCAGAACAGCTAAATACAAAACAAAAAACCATCTCCTTCTAGTAAGTGAAACTATTATTAATATGCTGAAGAGGCAGTGACCATGGGTGAACATTCTACAAGTTTTTGTCTCATTCTTCCATTGAACAATTTGAACAAAGATTTCTTAACATGATCTTTAGCTTTAATCAGGCCTATTTCTGTCCATCTGCCTGGAAGCTCTTCATTAGCATTACTAATGCCTTCACCATGTGCCTTATTTCCATCAAAATGAACTTTATTTCCACCCAGAAATCTGCTCGTTGAGGTAGGGCTATGGAGAGAGACATTTCCAGCTACTCCACTGATAATTGTTCATTCCCTGCACTGTAGAATTCTTATTTTTAGGGGTTTGTATCATGTACAGAAATTATAAACACTGTCATAAAATTTTCTTTGTAGACAAAATAAACAAAGCAGGAAAGTTCCCAGCCTGACCATTAAATGCCCAGTTTGGTTCTGTTGTGCTCTGAGCAGCCCTGGGCAGCTACAGAAATGTGGTTTATTAAGAGAATGGCTGTGGTATTTAGTCTTTGTGAAAAGCTGTGAAGGTGTACAAAAGCAGGATAAATAGAAAGGTCTCTAGTGCTGAATGTGGTCATGGGAAGCCTTGTAGTAAATAAAAGGAGTTTATTTTGAACAGTTCAGTCATGTTTGAGAAGCAAACTGTGCTGTGAGATAGGAACATCAAAAGATATTTTCTAAACAATTTTGGGAAGATCCAACAGCAAGATAAGCTGTGAGCTCAGCCATGGGGCTTTGGGGAGATGTGCAGAACAGAGAGAAAAAGCCTCCAGGAACCTTCAAGGGAGAAAAAAATTGTCCCAGTGTGAAGAAACAGCTTTTCAGTTTCCTTCTGCAGAACTGCAGGCAATGACAGAATTGCACTGTCAGAGACAGACAAACCAGAGGTGCTGAGGGCCTAAAACACCAGAGATGACAGAAAAAGAGTGAAAAATGAGTAGCTTTTACTGAGACCTTGAATACTCTATTTAAATCCACAGTTACTGTTGGGATTTGACTCCAAATCAAAAAGATGTACTGTATTGTTAAAAACTGTAAGTGAGGGTAGCACATATGAGCCATAATAACTGTATGTTTCAAAACTGGGATCTGGTGTTTAGTGGCAATTTTAACTTTTTTTCTCTCTGCGCAGATCATCTCCAGCTCTTTCAGACTTGGAAAAAAAACTCATAAAATATTATGAAACGTAAATGTGTTTTATTCACATCGAGCAGTTATGTCCTGGAATACAAAATGCTGGGAAAATAATAGAAGTAGTAATGCAAAAAGTTCTGATTATTCTGTGGAATAGGATGCTTGAAAAGTAAAGGGAAAAAAAGATAATCAATTAGTAACTAATTACCATTACTTCATGTAACAGCAGTTTGCTTAGTTTTTCTTGTGGGAAAAGTCCAAAATCAAGCAAATAATTTCTTATATTTTTTACATTGTCCTCTGAAATAATCCTGTGCTATTTTTTATACATTCCTTGTTTCTAAAAAGCATGAATGGAGCAAGAACTATGTTTTCTTACTGTTCTGTTAAAACCTGAAAGCAGAAAATCTTTTGGAGCAGATAAACCTCATTGGGATCTAGAACTATAGACTGAGTGGTCAAAATGG
>VXBB01000080.1:2728-16529 GCA_013399915.1 Illadopsis cleaveri | reverse complement strand
CAGGGTTGAACCATTACAAACAAATAACAAAAATACAGAACTTTAGAAACCCCTAAAATGTGCACCACAACACATTTCAGTCTTTCACACTGCCCCGTGGCTTAAAGAATCAATAATTTATCTTCTGCTGCTCACTCCAAGTCTTCTTCACCGGGTGATGGTTTTCATATAGTGGACAGAAGGAGAAAAGAGAGAAGACAAAGACAAAGACAGAAGAAAGATGGTACAAATCATTGTCCAATAGAATCTGATTACCAAAAAGAAAAGTAAAACAGTAAGCATCAAGTGAATAATCACAGGGTGTGATTGATGGGATACAACAGAAACTGAATAGCTAAAATCACATCACTCAATATTAGCAAAGTAACAAACACAAAAATCAGGATATAATATTGACACAAACCAAAACTTATGGCTTTACTGTTGGTGGGATCATAAGTGAACATGTTTGGTTCCAGGCAGAGTTCCATGGGAGCTGGTAAAAGGCTTTCTTTTATTCTCTTTTTGTGACATTTTTCTTTGTTTTGTCCAGATTATTTAGTTCACTTGTTATGATCTTGGAGAAATTTAGCCAAATTATCATAAATTTAAAGCCTTCCAAGACAGAACATGGAATCTTAATACATATAATACATATTTGTATGATTCCAAATATGTAAATTCTTTTTACTAACTCCCAGGCTAAATTTGAGTGAGTTCCTTGATTCTCAATTGGTTGAGATAGAATTATACATACATAAATTTTTTTCCCACATTATTTTATTTTAGTAAGAAGACAAAATAAACTTGGCAAAAATCAGCAATGCATAAAATGATTTGAATAAATTTTGTGTCCCAACAAGTCCCTTGTGATAAAAACAGAAAACACAAGTATTAATAAACTGATAATAGAAGCAATTATGGGGGCAATTAAAAGTTTCATTTGTCCCACGCAGCTTCATCTCACCAGTTGGTCAGTTCCTGTAAAAAGAAAAGAAAATTTGGCACACTTCTGACCAATTATTAAAAAGAAGGAAAAATCCCTCAAGTGTTGCTTCAATGGTCCTTTCCATGACCATGAGTAGCTACCAATGCATTACAGTTGACCAGGGTTTTTAGAGTGATTAACACCTGTCCCACAAGAGGGTAGGTTCACTAATATAGGTTGGCCTGGATAATGGAGTGGGTTTGCAGGAATTTTATCTTCCCTTTTGTCTGGTAGAATAGTGGGATATTCAGGGCAGAGTGCTGCAATTCAGGGGCAGACATTGATTCCCCACCAACTATTAATTTTGGTTACTGCATCAGAGACTCAGGAGGCCCATCCGGAGTTATGAGGCTTTATGGTTTGTTTTAGGAGCCCATTGGTGTGTTTCACAATACCGTTTGCTTGTGGATAACATGGAGTGTGAATTCTTTCCTCCTGAGCCCACTCCTATACCACCTCAGCAGTGAAATGGCTTTGATTGTCTGATTGGACAGACTTCAGTTTGGGCAGGCAACTGAACCATAACTAGGGTTTTTACAGTATTTTTTCCCATAGCGCATTGCACAGCTTCAGCCAGAGTTACTCCTGATACTACCTGTGGTGGTTTAGCATGGATGTGAGAGGTTCTTTTTTCCTAAGGAAGTTATAGCATGGATTGGCAGCTTGACTGATGAATAGGAGTGTTGTCCACACCTTTGGAGAGCCCAGACTTAAATCGAAGATCCCAGGTGACTTGGCCTTTTCCTTTTCCAGCTGACAAGGAGATAGCATCACTTTGTAAGTCAGAAGTTTGGGTCTAGGCCCCCTGGGGCCAGGCCTGGCCAGGCCTCTGGGGGGGACTGCTGCCTGTGGGAGAGCTGCCTGGGCCGGCAGTGTCCCCTCTCCCCCACCCCAGCTGCTGATGGGGGGAGGAGGAGGATTGCAGATCGGCAGTGCTGGGGCCTCAGCGGCTCCAGGGGCCTCGGTGGCTGTGCCCTTGGCTTGGCCACCAGAGCCGCTGTTCTGAGGGAGGAGAGAATCTTGAGAATCTTTCTCCAGAGCTCCAGGGAGCTGATCCAAGTATGAGTCACTTTGGATCTGACCGGGGTGGGGGAGGGTCATCTATCAGCATTCCTGAGCATGCTCCTCCCACCCCACCATCACCTGCGTGGCCTTGAAGTTCTGGGAGTCAGCTGGAGAGGGAAAAAAGACTCTGAGCAAAGACATTAACCCTTTCCCTCCTCCATGAAAGACAGAGTGATTTAAAACATAGAGAAACAGCATTAAATACAGTCAGCAAAAGAACTGAAGAAGGGATGGAGGAAGCGGACATTTTTGACTGGACTTGTCTGGATGTGAACCATGGAGAAATGGACTATTTCTTGTAATATTATAATGCTGTTTGGGGGAAAACAAACTACTGATACATATACCTGCTTTCCATGAAGGTCTCTTGAGCCTACCATTAGTCAGGGGAGTTTTTATAGAGTCTTTGAAGTGATGAATAACTGAGGAAGGGGCTGCCTCAGTCATGCTGCCACCGTTGATTGGTGTCCTGTGTGAGGAGCAAAGCAGCTCCTCATAGGCAATCAAAACAGAAATGAACCGGGAACTATCTTGGGGGTGTGTGTGTATGTGTGTGTTTAGGTGCGTGTGACAAAAGGATAGTGAAGGTGTGCTGGTTTGAAAGTAAACCAGTGGGAGAAATGACCCCCACACAAATACCTTGAGAGAGATTTCAGGTCAGAGTTATAACTTAATAGAAAGATTACAGTAAATGCAACAATACAGAAAACCTGGCTTAAAGCCACAAAGTCAGAGTACAACCTGGCAACCTGTTGGTCAGGATGGTGGTTGCAGTCCAATTAAGCAGTGGTTGCAGTCCTGTTCAAGTGTTGGTTGTAGTCTTGTCAAAAGTGGTGATTCTGTGAAAGGTCTGGTCCTTCTCTGGATTTGTCGAACGATGGTGGTGTCTCAAGTCCCTCAATATATACAGTCAGGTCCAGGCAGGAATGTTCAGTACCTCCCCCAGGGTGGGGTGTTTCACAATGGGATGATGTAATCCTACAAGCCATAGGATATTTTTGGGAGTCCTTAATGGCCTAGGTTGTTACAGTTGCCTATTATGCTGATGCTGTTGGGCCATTATTGCCCATTAGCAGAGATGACCCCCTCATGATGGGTCAGTATCTGTGTTGATGCTTCCCTGGGGGGTGTTATCACGGCTGAGTCATTTGTGAAAATAAAGAAACACTACCCCACCTGGCAGGGTTTGCCTCTTGTCATTTAACACCCAGCTTGTAGCCTGAGGGGTCGGGTGTGCACTGGGCAGCTACTGTGAAAGATCGATCATTAACAGTTCATCAGAAATTATGTAGTGGGAGTAGAATATCCCGTTTGGTTACACCTATATTGGCACTCTTTCTCCTGTAACCATGACAGAGGGCAAGGATAAAAAGCAATATGGCCTAAAAGCTTAACAGCACTCAAACTTAACAGTATTTTAACTTAACTTATACCTTAAACCTAACAATTTAACAAAGGAACAACACTTAACTTATACCTAACTTAACTTATAACTTAACAATTTAACAGAGGAATAACACTTAACAGCATTTAACCTAACTTATAACTTCGAAGTTAAACTTAGCAACTTAATAAAAACCAGTGCTTACCAGCATTTAATTTCACTTATAACTTATGATTTAACCTTACTTCCAGGCCTAACTTATTTAACTATCTAAGCTACTTAAATATCTAAGAAAGTTGCATTTCTCCCAGATTTGCTATAGCATATGCACACATTTATGCACACAGAGTCAGTGCAAGCAAGATACCTGTGAAAAATTCCCCTCAAAGGTAACTGAAATACTGTGTGTGCCTTTGTATCTCTTCAACAAGCAAAGGGTTGAGCCTTGGGGAGTGGGGGTATATGGCTTAGGACTCATCATTGTTCAGCAATCCTCCAAGTACAGCAAACTTGAGAGCTCGCTGGCTCTGAGAGGCATCCCACTCAGAGGAAGGTTACTGTTGCAGCCCACTGTGGTCCAGGAGATNGTGAAAAATTCCCCTCAAAGGTAACTGAAATACTGTGTGTGCCTTTGTATCTCTTCAACAAGCAAAGGGTTGAGCCTTGGGGAGTGGGGGTATATGGCTTAGGACTCATCATTGTTCAGCAATCCTCCAAGTACAGCAAACTTGAGAGCTCGCTGGCTCTGAGAGGCATCCCACTCAGAGGAAGGTTACTGTTGCAGCCCACTGTGGTCCAGGAGATCTCCAAGGGTCTCATTTTGGACTGTTGTTTATAGGGTTGCAAGAGAGTGGGCTTTAGTCATAATGTTTCATCCTGGCCACAGTTTGAGTCGGCACTTTCTTTGAAAGTGTGAGAACAGGGATGTTATGCCATTCAGGGAAGAAAATTAGTCAAGGCTGTTCATAAAGAAAACAGGAGCTCATTAAACAGAACCAGTTTCTGGGAACAGACAGTGTTTCTCATAAGCTCAAGAAGAGCTGAGCCCAGGTGCTGCTCATCAAGGCCGAGGGCTAACGAGCATTTCTCAGATCACAGTGTGGCCTGGAAAAAGCAGAGTGGGGGGGTACCACCACATCCCACTATTGTTATTTTAGCTAATAGTGTCAGTGAATCTACTTGATTATTCAACAGGTATGCAGGATTATTCCCTGTCTGGTGTGCAGCAACCCACCCCACAAGGAATGTTTTTTGTTTGGCAATATTTAGGATCTCTTCCCATTTTTCGCATGGGCATACTGATATTCAATTTACTTCCCATTGATTCTGTTCCCAAAAGGGGAGCCATGCTGTACATTCTTTGAATACTGCATAAGAATTTGTAAATGTATGTGTCTTCCTCAATGTCTTATTCCCTGGTAAATACACTTCATACTGCTATTACTTCCTCCACCTAGGCACTCCCTTCTCCTTCTGTCACCACCCTGTTCCCCAAATCAACATGTAGAGCCAATGCTCAATATTTCCACACATTTCAGACTCTCGCAATCAGTTTCTTTGGGACAGGTTATATTACGTTACTAGTTGCTACCTCTGGTAAGCATTTGATCACTGAGCTATCATTGAACTCATTGAAACTGAAGATGTCTTTTTCTTCTGGTATTTTTGGGAAAAGCCTGTCTTCTACAGTTATCTCTGCAGCCCTGTGTGATTTTTTTTTTTGTTGCTGTGCATCTCAGTATAGTAATGCTGGTAAATGTAGTCAATCTAGTCAATGTAATTAATCCCAGAAACTTTTGTGTATTTTGGTGTGGTGCTTGATCTGATTTTCAATTTTGTTTATCTTCCCAGCTTTGTATGCTTATTTTTCATGCATTGTTTCTGCAGCTGTTCTCTGTCTTGTCATTGGTCATATATGCTAGCTAAATATACTGGCCAAAGTAGCAAAAAAGTACATGAGACTAATTTTTTCTAGTTTGTATTGCATCTATCTGGAATGTAGTTAATTTCAGGATAGCAGCCTATATAGTGCTGTGCTTTGCATTTGTAGCTAGAAAGGATGTTGATAACACACCAGTGTTTTTGGCTAGTGCTGAGCAGTGCTGGCACAGCATCAGTGCTGTGTCTCCAACCTCCCTCCCCCCACCCAAAGGCCAGTAGGCTCAAGGTGGGCAAGAGGTTGGGAGGGGACATAGCCAAGACCATAGTTGACGCAAACTGGCTAAAGGGATATTTCATACCATATGATATCATGCTCAGTAATAAAAGACGAGAAAGAAGAGGGAGAGTGAATTAGTTAAGCTACTTGTCTTCCAATGCAACTACTACATGTACCAAGGCCCTGCTTCCCAGGAAATGGCTGGACATTGCCTGCTGATGAGAAGTAGACAATATTTATTTTTGTTTCTTTTCCTTTGCTTTTACAAGCAGCCTTTGCTTTTTTTTATTAAACTGCCTTTATCTCGACCCATGAGTTTTTCATCTTATTTTCTCCCCCGTCCTGCTGAGTAGGGGGAATGATAGAGTAGCTTGGTGGGCACCTGGTGGCCAGCCAAGGTTGACACACTGCCAAAACCTTGCTGCATAAACCCAATAAATTCCACCCCTCACTTCTGTGAATCACATATTTAAGAATTATCATTAAAATATATATTATCACACAATCTTCAGGAACTTCACTTGCATCAACAAAAATAATTCTCCACACCAAAATCAAAAGAATATCATCACAATACAGACAGAAGTAGACAATTTACTCATACCCTAACAATTGTCCCTTTACCATAATTACAACAAAAATTCTCCACAATTATTCTCTCTCTAACAGTGTTCAGTCTGTTTTGCCCNTCTGCAGCCCTGTGTGATTTTTTTTTTTGTTGCTGTGCATCTCAGTATAGTAATGCTGGTAAATGTAGTCAATCTAGTCAATGTAATTAATCCCAGAAACTTTTGTGTATTTTGGTGTGGTGCTTGATCTGATTTTCAATTTTGTTTATCTTCCCAGCTTTGTATGCTTATTTTTCATGCATTGTTTCTGCAGCTGTTCTCTGTCTTGTCATTGGTCATATATGCTAGCTAAATATACTGGCCAAAGTAGCAAAAAAGTACATGAGACTAATTTTTTCTAGTTTGTATTGCATCTATCTGGAATGTAGTTAATTTCAGGATAGCAGCCTATATAGTGCTGTGCTTTGCATTTGTAGCTAGAAAGGATGTTGATAACACACCAGTGTTTTTGGCTAGTGCTGAGCAGTGCTGGCACAGCATCAGTGCTGTGTCTCCAACCTCCCTCCCCCCACCCAAAGGCCAGTAGGCTCAAGGTGGGCAAGAGGTTGGGAGGGGACATAGCCAAGACCATAGTTGACGCAAACTGGCTAAAGGGATATTTCATACCATATGATATCATGCTCAGTAATAAAAGACGAGAAAGAAGAGGGAGAGTGAATTAGTTAAGCTACTTGTCTTCCAATGCAACTACTACATGTACCAAGGCCCTGCTTCCCAGGAAATGGCTGGACATTGCCTGCTGATGAGAAGTAGACAATATTTATTTTTGTTTCTTTTCCTTTGCTTTTACAAGCAGCCTTTGCTTTTTTTTATTAAACTGCCTTTATCTCGACCCATGAGTTTTTCATCTTATTTTCTCCCCCGTCCTGCTGAGTAGGGGGAATGATAGAGTAGCTTGGTGGGCACCTGGTGGCCAGCCAAGGTTGACACACTGCCAAAACCTTGCTGCATAAACCCAATAAATTCCACCCCTCACTTCTGTGAATCACATATTTAAGAATTATCATTAAAATATATATTATCACACAATCTTCAGGAACTTCACTTGCATCAACAAAAATAATTCTCCACACCAAAATCAAAAGAATATCATCACAATACAGACAGAAGTAGACAATTTACTCATACCCTAACAATTGTCCCTTTACCATAATTACAACAAAAATTCTCCACAATTATTCTCTCTCTAACAGTGTTCAGTCTGTTTTGCCCATTACCTCTCCCAATAACTCTCCTTATCTTGAATTCCTCATTCTTCATGTTGAATGCCACAANAAGGGATATTTCATACCATATGATATCATGCTCAGTAATAAAAGACGAGAAAGAAGAGGGAGAGTGAATTAGTTAAGCTACTTGTCTTCCAATGCAACTACTACATGTACCAAGGCCCTGCTTCCCAGGAAATGGCTGGACATTGCCTGCTGATGAGAAGTAGACAATATTTATTTTTGTTTCTTTTCCTTTGCTTTTACAAGCAGCCTTTGCTTTTTTTTATTAAACTGCCTTTATCTCGACCCATGAGTTTTTCATCTTATTTTCTCCCCCGTCCTGCTGAGTAGGGGGAATGATAGAGTAGCTTGGTGGGCACCTGGTGGCCAGCCAAGGTTGACACACTGCCAAAACCTTGCTGCATAAACCCAATAAATTCCACCCCTCACTTCTGTGAATCACATATTTAAGAATTATCATTAAAATATATATTATCACACAATCTTCAGGAACTTCACTTGCATCAACAAAAATAATTCTCCACACCAAAATCAAAAGAATATCATCACAATACAGACAGAAGTAGACAATTTACTCATACCCTAACAATTGTCCCTTTACCATAATTACAACAAAAATTCTCCACAATTATTCTCTCTCTAACAGTGTTCAGTCTGTTTTGCCCATTACCTCTCCCAATAACTCTCCTTATCTTGAATTCCTCATTCTTCATGTTGAATGCCACAAAAGACTGTGGTGAGTTGACCTTGGGTGGCTGCCAGGTGCCCACAAAATCACTTTATCACTCCTACTTCTCAACAGGACAAAGAGGAAAAATACAATGAAAAAGCTTATAGGTTGAGATAAGGAGAGGGAGGTCACTCTGCAGTTACCATCATGGACAAAACAGGCTTGACTTGGGGAAATTAGTTTAATTTATTGCCAATCATGAGAGTAGGATAATGAGAAATAAAAAAATATCTAAAAAATCCCTTCCCATCACCCCTGCTTTCTTTCTAGGCTCAATTTCACTCCCCACTTCTCTACCTCCTCCCTACAAGTGGCAGAGGGGCATGGGGAATGGGGCTTGCAGTCAGTTCATTATCCATTGTCTTTGTTCCTCCCTCCTCGTGCTTTTCCCCCTCCAGCACTGAGTTCCCTCCCAAGAGAGGCAGTCCTTCATGAACTTCTCCAGCGTGGGTCCTTCACACAGACTACAGTTCTTCAAGAACTGGTCCAGCATGGGTCCTTTCCACAGGGTGCAGTCCTTCAGGAGTGGACTGCTCCATCATGGGTCTGCCATGGGGCCACAGGTCCTGCAAGAAAACCTGCTCTGATGTGAGCTCCTCTTCATGGGCTGAAGCTTATTTCGGGGCATACCTGCAAGAACATCTGCTCCAGTGTGGGGTCCTCCATGGGCTGTAGGTGGATATGTGCTGCACCATGGTCCTCCATGGGCTGCAGGGGACAATCTGCATCCCCAAGGTCTTCACCATGGACTGCAGGGGAATCTTTTGGTGCCTGGAGAACCTCTTCCTTCTTCACTGACCTTGGTGTCTGCAGGGTTGTTTGTCTCACTTTTTTCTCAGTCCTCTCTCACAGTTGCTGCACAGCTTTTTTTACCCTTTTCTTAAATATGTTATCGTGGAGGTAACACCAATGTCACTATTTGGCTCAGCTTTGGTCAGCAGCAGGTCCATCTGACATGTCTGACATGGGGGCAACTTCTGATGTCTTCTTCCAAAACCCATCTCTAGTCTCCCAATACCAAAACTTTGCAAACCAAATACATATATACATGTCCAGTAAAGCAAATAAGTTCTTCTATTTGAGAGGATAAATTGCAAGTCAAACTTGCCTGTAGTTGTTGATGAGAACTGCCTCAATTTGGGGTAAGGATTCTTACGTGTAGATGTGGTTTAGGAATGGTATTCTCCAATTTAGTGCTCCCACTGAAACCACATGCTGCTCGCTCACTCCCCCCTCTCCCCCTCCTCTGTGGTGACTGGAGAGGAGAAATGGAGGCACAAAAGGTAAAGATCATGGGTTGAGGTAAGAACAATTTACTGGAAATAGCAGTGAGATAAGAAAATGCACAGTAACAGCAGCAATATTAATGACAGGGTACAAGAAAGAGGCGAATGGTTCACATGGAAACAACAATACGTGACCTCTTCCTCTGCCACACTAAACTGTCCTGGAAGGGACCCCTTCTCCTTGGAAGAGAGTCCCTTCCCCCCACCTCCATCAAGGATGTGAGGTACTATAGAATAACCTCTGGGTCCTGACCATGCCCTCTTCTGGCTACTGCAAAAATTAACCCTGTCCTGGCCAGAACCACAACAGTAGAAGCTCCAAATGATGGTACAGTATGTCTGAAGAAATATCCAGCATGTTATGTAATTATTATGCTCTGAATTCTTGCACACCTAAAGTCTTTTGAAATTCCTGGAAATATTTTTGAAGAGGGTCAGCTCCAAAGTAGTCTATAGCGTGTTGGGGTTTTGAAGCACTCAGAATATCAGTGTGTTACTCTTTTGAAAGTTTTTATTGTTTTGGGCACTGGAAAATGAGAATAATGAGATATGAAGTAGTTTATATCTTTGTGAGATACTGGGAGAGTCCTGGCTCTTGCAAAAGTTAGGCTGACTTACTGGTGAGTGGTACCATCTCTCAACTTTTCTTCTTTCCCTCTTTTGTGAGGATCATAGCTAAGTCTGCTTAAGTGTCCTGTATAGCAGCTCTGTGCAGTCACTGATCCTCTTTTCTGTCCTTTCTCTCCTCCAGTGGGGTGGTTTAACACCAGCAGTAGATTAAACTCCGAACAAGCCACTCTCTTTCCCCTGTCCCTTCTGGTAAGGGAGGGACGAAAGCAGAGACTATGGCTTGAGATAACAATTTACTGAAAGAACAAAGCAATGGACTAAGAAATGCCCAATAACAACTGCAATAGTAATAGCAAAAGTATACAAAAAAAGACGGTGTTTTACCCACAAAATGATGTTCAACATTGGGAACAAAAACAAGATGGTGGACCCTCTCCAGAGTTCGCATCCATGTGGCTTCCCCAGACAAAGATAAGATGGCAATGCCATGTAGCCATTGGGAAGAAAGGCAAGATGTGGCTAGTGTTTCCTCCTGAAACCATGCCCTCCAGCGATAAGTGGTATAGAATAGCATCTTAGCCATGCCCACACAGAGCTAAGCTTTACCCCCTCTCTGCAACCAGGACAATTGGTTTGATCTCTTCAGGGCTGTTTTCCTCTTGTGCACTTTGTATTTGAAGATCTAGGTTTTTCTCTCCTATCTATGAGGAAGGGTTTTTAATCTCTTATGTGATANAGAATGGATTATAGAGGAGATAAAGAAAAACACCTCCCCAACCGGTTTCCACAGATGGCAAACAGAATATACATATTTGGTTACATACTGCAACCCAAGACAACATCGGTTAATGAGATTTTCATGTTAACTGTAGTGGAGAATAGTGAGAATACCACAATGTGAATTAGTCCCTGGAAAACAGATTTCATTGCAACTGCTACAACAGAGGGAGATTAAATCTACTTTGTTAAAAAATTGAGGGATTTTTTTTGGAAGTTTAAACCTGAAGTTAAAATAGCTACTATTTGCCCACCTGAAACATTTTCCTCTATAATTATCTTTATGTATTTCCACATGTTAGAATGTTTCCTTTGAATGTGAAATGAAGGAGGCACAAAAATTTTATGTAGCAGCTTAAGGATTATATTTATGTCTCCAACAATGTTGTTTGTACCCCCTTCCTGAGCAATTAATGACCACAGTGAATTTTAAGTAAGCAGTGTTCTTCATTTAATTCATGTTTCCCATAGGATTGAGCAATATCTATTTCTGGCAAAAACAAATATCCACGTGGAGTTTGTTTGTTTGTTTGTTTGTTTGTTTTGGTTTGGTTTTTTTTGTTTTGTTTTTTTTGGTGTGTTTTTTCTTTTTTTTTGCTTGTGTCATAGACTTGCCCTCAGCAAACTTAAGCAATTATAACGTCACCGTGGTGGAAGGAAAGAGCATCACATTGTATTGTGATACTACTGGAGGGCCACCCCCTAATGTATCCTGGGTGGTCACTAATCTTGTTTCAAACTATGAGGTAAGTTTCATATTCAAATAAATGGCAATTCAGAGACAAGACATCTGCCAAAGAATAAAATAAACCCTTGTCTCTAACTTTTAATAAAAAATATGAAATAGTAAATTAATATTATGGATTACATTTATTTTTAATTACTTTCAGTACATGGTGACTGCTGTGGTGCTTTTGGAAAATGGTAAACCTTCCTTGAGAAACTGATTTGCACTTAAGTTTTTTGCATGTTCTTTTGTAAATGAGAGTGCTGTAATTTCATGCAAGTAATGTAGTGAATCAGGATACTGAAGATTAAGTACTTACTTATCACAAATACCTGCATAGAGAGAACAAGTTCAATCTACTCTAATTGTGAGAAAAGCTTTGTCTCTAATTTTATTATAGTTTTAGACCAAAAGCTTGGTGTGCTGAAATGTTAGTTGTAAATATTAATTACTTTGTGATTTGTTTCATTTTCCTTTAACAAAACAAAATAATACGAGTCATGAAAGTCAACGTCAAGGTTTTGCTATTGCAAAATTTTCTTATGAATTATGAAAATGTTTTCTCAATAAACCCATCCAGAGGGGAAATTTTGTTTCCTGAGATCCTGGTATTCTGTGCACCTGCTTTAGGCTGTGTATGCATTGGAGATATACTGATTTTATGATAGAGATGTTGATGAGGAGAAGCATTTAAATAGGTCTTCAATGTGGAGCTGTTGACCTCTGTTATTTACAATGTGCAAGATCCTTCATTGTTAACAATTTTATGGTATTGGCTCCCCTGCATTCATGAGAATGCAGACTACCTAAAAGCTTTTTGGGTCTGTACGAAGTGTTTGATATGTACTTTCAAAAAAGTTGCTGCAGTGTGGAAGAGACAAGGCCTCTTAAACTCTGCATTTTCTTCACTGAGGTCATTACATTAGGTTCATGTAGAATTTGACTAGCCTGTCTTTCAACTTTCCTAAGAACTTTGCAGAGCTCTAGTTTTATTTTTTAACTTTTCTCTAATGTGTAAAAATGCCCAAATGCATCAATTATCAGCAAAAACTTAAAACAGTTTGAGGAATTTATTCAGTTGTGGTGTGGGGTTTTTTTTTGAGTCAAGCAACAAGACAAATGTGGGATACTGTTCAAACGGTAAGATCACTTCAAATTTTAACCTTCCCATCTCTCAAATGCCATGCTCAGTTTTCTTTGAGCTTTTCTGAAAAGCTTTTTTATCCTGACATAACTTTGTGAAGAAGTTTATAATATAGCTCTGGAGCACAGTAGTCTTTTCAGTAGCAGAAGAATGAGCACCTTTGAAAGCTCATTTGCCATTTGCAATTTTCCTTTTCTATGAGTGTTGGTTTTGGTTTCCTTTTTCTCACTTCCATATTTTTGTTTCTGCCTCCCTTTTCTTAACTTTTTATGCTGCTTCTGCCTGTTTTGCTTGCCTGTTTTGCAAGGAGAAATGTTATAAAAATGAAAACCAACCCTCAGTCCTGCAACATTAACCACATGCTCAGCTTTCATGCTGCTGTATAAGTTGGTTAATGTCAGTTAGACTTCCTGCTATGTTTCAGCCTGAGCCTGCAATTTGAAGCACTGTGATTCAATTCCTGCTTTGAGGACTGTTCACCTCTGAGAGTTGCATATGGAAAGACATGCATCGAGGTGTTGGCTTTTCCCCTCCTCCTGCCCCAATGGGACATTTAAGTGGATTTAAGGTGTCATCTCGATGTTTAGAATTCTGGTCCTGCAATCCTGTATGCAGTAGCGTTCCCACATGTCCCCATTGTCTACCACTGGAAGTCAGTGTGATTTTACAGATGTAGCATATCATTTCACAGAATCACAGAATATTCTGAGTTGGAAGGGACCCACAAGGATCATCAGGTCCAACTCTCAAGTGAATGGCCCATATGGAGATCAAACCTGCAACCTTGGCAGTATTAGCACCATGCTCCAACCAACTAAGCTAATCTCAGTGTTGGTATTTGTTTGTGTTCTGTGTAGCATCAAAACATATGTGTACAATAAGTACCCCGTAAGCCTTTTTTAAAAAGTCATCCTAATTCTTGCTTACTTTCTAAATTTTTTTGATTCCTTTCCTTTTTAATAATCTTGCATTTTATGAAAAAATTGAAGTATGGAAATAGTAATTATTGGGCTGTCGTTTCAAGGACCTCGTTTGAGATAACAGAGGCTTTAATATCTAGCTTTGCTTGCTGGTATAATTTAAAAAAATCTTTGTAATTGCTTTTTGCTTTGATTTTGTAACTTTTTTTTTT
>VXBB01000079.1:108721-125882 GCA_013399915.1 Illadopsis cleaveri | reverse complement strand
TGATTGCAGATACTCTTGGAGACTGTACTATGAAACAAAAAAAAGGTTGTATATTCATAACACAATGAATAGCTGAATGTTACTGTGCTGTATCACCATTTTTCCACACAGCAATGTTCTCAGAATGATACACAGCACTTTCTTTGCTGTTAACCAGACTGATCACATATGCGTTGATTCTTGCAGTGCTCAAGATTTGCAAAATTTATGGGTAATTTATTGAATTTTGAATGACTCAATTAAGGACAGTACTCAGGAGAAAAGAGAGATTTGCCACAGATGAAAATGACTGTCAGAGGCATCTAAGATTGCCTGAGAAATGTGGGATTATGTCCAGTAATCTCAGATCGTAGCAATGATGCTGGTACAAAAATGGAAAAAGTAAAGTTAACATGCATAACTAAACAAACAACTCCCCATATAAAGAAAAAAATTGATCATTTAAAAATAATTACAGGACAGCATTTGAAAAATCAGATTTCATCAAGAGTCTTTTGCAATCAAAACTGAGGTTTTGATCTGAGGCAACAGAATCATAAACATGAGAGAGGACAAGGAACTCTTGTGACAATGCAACAAACAATGCCCGTCTAATCTGAAGATAAATTAATTAAAAGCAAAAGTGATTATGTGACTACAGTCATGGAATTTACTACAAGTTATGGTAATAATGAATAAAAAATGAAAAAAAAAAAAGAACTAAAATATAAAAAGAAAAATATAATGGGGGTCTAGAACATCATTGTAAAAGCACTGTTAAAAGCAATTTGAACAGCAATGAAAATATTTAAAAGAACACTTATTGCTTAGGAATTGAAAATTTTCTGAATTGCCAAAATAATTCTAAGGGGTTTTGAATTGTTTAAGTAGTATGAGAAGATCTTAAGAAATGGAAGAAAAGAGATCTACTAATGCAAAAGTAGTATTTACTAACGTAAAATAAAAGCTCTGTGTTGTGACATTTGATTTTACAGACAATCACCAAGCCAAAAAGTTATTAAGTGTGAAAATACATACATTAAAAAACCCCATCTGTCAACAGCAGGAAAAGTATGCCCTTAGCCTGAGAGGGGACAAAATGTGGCTATCCAAAAAAGACAAGGGTAGTCGAGAACAGCTGAGTCAATTAACATAGATTTCACTAAAGTACAAATGAAGGAACTTCTGTATAAGGAGAAATTAGAATTGCCAAACTTTTGCTCCTAATGATCCAGGTTAATTCTGCTTTCATTACACTGAAAAGAAAGCAGAGAAGGAAAATGCATGTTGAGCGGGTTCATGGCATCTTCCAGAATTTAAGTGAGATGGAATCAATTACAAAAAGCACCTGAAGAGCTCATCTCCTACTATGATCATTGTTTTGAAGTCCTGTTCAAGTTTTCTTTAAAATTGTCATACTGAATGGCTGACCGTATCCCTAAGACAGCTTCTTCAGACCTGAATAAATCTGATAAGTTTATATATAGTGATATAAGTCACAATACTATATCTTTCGTTTTGTCTTATATTATCCAAGATTTTGTATTGGGGTAACTTGCTTAGTGTGGTGCAAGACCTGCTATGTCCAGAAAAATATGTAGGCTACAGTTTCAAAGGATGGAAAATATATTTATTTATTTATCTTACATTGAGAAGTTTCTCCTAATGGCGCTGAAAAAGATATCGGTTGTTGAAAGCAATGTACTCCAAGTGTCATTTCAGTTATACCCCAGAAGAAGCTTATTTATGTTTCCCGTCACACAAAGAGTTTTCACATTGATTGTTCTAGGGAGACACAGGGTTTCTGTGCTCACAGAAAGTATGATTCTGTGTCAACATAATTAGTTAGTCATAGATATCTCCACCAAAACAAGTTAGTTTCAAATGCTCTGAGAAGCTTAGTTTTGTACACATCTTGCTTCCCAAATAAAATTTTAGTAACTTATTTTTATAAATTTTCCCAATGAGCAAAGAAACAGCCAGTGGTAGAAGACCTCCCACCCCCTGGGGTGGCAGTGGTCCCACCAGACACTGTGGCTTTCCACAGTAATGTCACCAGTAGCAGCACCAGTAGCAGTACCAGTAGCAGCAGTAGCAGCAGCTGCCTCTTCTTCCATGACTTCAGCAAGGGTAGCAGCAATTGCAGCTTGATGTGTATTAAAAGGAACAGTCTCTTTTCCCATAAGCGAGGTAAGACTGACTCCACTTCCGGCGTCTAAGCACATGGCATTTTCTGCTGAAACCTTGGCCCCTGCCATGATGTGAGGGGTATGGAAACCCCACAATTTTTTTCCTCTCTACCCAGGACAACAGAGAAAAGTACTAATGTGTGATTCTGTGATTCAGTTTTTTATAGCACTTCCCCTTGAACTTGTGTAACAGGACTGTACTGTAGAACAACATATTTCAGTAAATTGGTTCAGAAATATAAAGTGAAAGTTAGATACATTCTACATGTTTTGTGCACTTGAACATCTCCTAGAGAGTCTCTCCAGAAGCCACTGCTTACTGCAGTAAGAAAAGACAAATTGTATTGCTTTCTGGTCTTGTGCAATAGAAAGAGTTAAAAATTTAAGCTCACTTGATGAAGTATGCTCATTACATATATAAATCAAACTAGTAGACAAATCTATGAAATAAGCGCCTAAAATGTCATTTTCTTTGTGTATCTACTCTTTTCTTTTAGTAGAAAAAAGGTATGATCTGCTAAGAAATGTTATATAAAGAAAACGGTATTCTCAATTTTTCCATAAAAGAAGATTTCCATCTTACCTGGGAGTCTCTGCCAGTCATGGACATAAGCTGTGAAGGGTCACAGATCACCACAATAATGAAATCTGAGCTCAACAGGGGCTGTGTCATTCAGAGAAACAAACTCTTGCCTTGCCCTCAAGAACAGTAGCTGTTGCAAAACAGCAGAATTTAGGGAGTGCAGAAATCATGAGATGTTCTGTAATCTTATGGGCTGTAGGCAAGGCCACAGGGTCACCCACTCTCACCCATTCACCAGATGAAGACAGCTTTGAACACATTGGTGGTACCTCAAGACCCTGCTGCTGTAACTCTAACAATTTGTTCTCTGACCCTTCCAAGGACTCAGAAACAGGCACCTGCTGAGTTACTGAGAGCATTCCCTTTGGAACCAGGACCATGAATCAAGAAATAACCTGCCTGGATCATGTTATCTGATAAGGAAACCTAATGGGTTTGTGGCTTCCTCCTGTGCATGAGGTCATCATAGAATTTCTCTTCTTATTCTAGGCTCCAGTGAGACGTGCTGTTCTATTTAAACTCAGAAGGCATCTCTTCACAAACATAAATACTTTGAAATGTCCTGTCTTTTTGAAGCAAAAATAGAGCAAAAAGCAGCAAACTTTTTGCAAATGTGAAGACCACAATTTTTTTACTGCCTGAAGGGGTAAAAAGAGCAATAAATCTTTACAGTTTCTCTCAAACCATTAAAATTAGCACTTCAAGTGCTTTTTATTCAATGAAAAGCTTTTGCAATGTGAGCACCCAGAGCAGTTTGTGTGTTCAACTTACTCATTAGGCTGTGCTGGAAGGTAAGAGAAAGTGCCTTGAGAGGAAGATAAAGGCATTCCATGATCAGGGCATAACATCAGAATGTCCACACTATTGTTTTAAATTGAACTAAATTAGATCAAATTATGTTGTCAAAGTAAAATGGGACTCAATTATACTTTTTTTCCCTACTTTTTTAAACAATTTTCTTTATACAAAGTAATCATGACTTCAAAACATTTAGTTAAAATTTTGGATTTACCAGAAAATATAATTTATTGGAAAATGTTTAAAATCGTCAAGGTTAGGAAAGGATGAGGTTTTGAACATTTGGAACCCAATCATTGAAAAGGAGGAACTTGAAGCCGGAGATTGCTGCTAAAAGCTGGTGAACTTGGACCAGGTTGCTCAAGGTTATATTTGCCAGGACATGGAAAATCTTCTGTTTATTTCTATAAATTTTGAAACTCGAAAAGCAATCAGAATTTTAAAGACTTTTTTACTCCAAATTATAGTGTCTTCTAGTGCCATCAAATTTAACTGGCAAACTAAACCTTTGGAGTCCCACCAATGCTGCTGAATGGCTTCTCTGCAGAATGGAGAGATCTCTTCAACAGATGTTCTCTCCTAAAAGGAACCCCACAGAGAGTTGAGCTGTTCCATTAAAACTGTCACAAAATCAAAAACAAAACCAAAAACAAACCCCAAAACAAAAAACAACCAAAACCAACAACAACTCCCCAAAACAAAACAAAACAAAGAAAACCAAACCAACCAACCAATCAAACAAAAAAATCACATCCTCAAAAAACCAGGCAATATTAGCTTATTTGAAAGAAAAAAAGAACACCAAAACCCACTAAAACATATATGTTTCTATAGATAAAAATTAATTTAGTTAATTTCTTTGTTAACATGTTAACTTTTTTTTTTCTGCAGCAGTGCTGAATATGACTTAACATCTACTATAGATAAATACATACAGTATTAAAAAAACCCCCAAAACTTCTAGCATGTTGACACAGCTCTGTAGACTTAGCTCTAACTAACAATTCATACATTTTGAAAACATACAGTAATTTTTTTAGAATAAAACTAAACCAAAACCAAACAATGAGCATAACAAAACCAGACAATTAACATAACAGAACAAAACTAAACATGAACACTGAATTAATTCAGTAGTGACCCATACTAAGAATATATTTGGGCCATGTAACTGAACCCTGTTTTAAGAGTTTCTTCTTCTTTTTGGCCTAAACTGGAAAAGATTATTTTTTTCCTGTAGGTCATGCCATAAATGATCTGCAAGGTACATGGTTTCTGATAATGATATGTGTCTCCAGTTGACAATCAGAGAAGTTCTCTGTCATGTAGTGGTAGTTTGCCTGGTTGGATGGAAGTGATTCAGGCATAAAGATTGGACACTATTTGGGGAAAATTATGATTGAGATGTATAATTGTATGATGTGTGAACAAATGGTAATTCTCAATAGAAAACCTAAGACTTTGTTGATTGTGTATTTTCTAAAGGTAGCTAAAGTTGTGTGCCTTCTTGATGAATTTCTTTCAATTATTCCTTTATACATGTGTTAAAAGAGGGCAAGAAATAGTAACTTGCTTGCCTTGACAGCTTATCAGTAAGAAATACATGAATTAAATGAATAGCAGTCTTCATTGATATTAATTTAAACTATGGTGCACATAAATGAATCTACTCTTTCATTTGTCAATTAACATTTACCATTTTCTTTGATAGTTTCTGAAGTTGTTCCTGAATATCAATTATAGCATCTTAAATTTATATCTGTGTCAGAATGCTACTGTCAGTAATATGAGCTTGTGTGAAAGGATTTTTTCTTTCATTTTTACTTAATGCCCATTTCCAGTTATCAACTGTTAGAAAGAAAACACCTTGGGAGAAATAAGAGTTCAGATTGCCATTGTAGATGACTGTATAAAGAATGAGACTTCTTTCCACCTAAAATACGAATAACAGTTTTTCTCCTGGAATGTTTCAATCACATCACCTTTGCTCCAGTCCTGAATTTCTTTGGAAAAATGCAGTAATTTGCCATTAACTCCTATAGTTCTGATTCAAGTATTTCATAAGCCAGAGGGAGACCATGAGTATCTGCCAACTCAGAAGAGGTTTGATTCTTATTTCAGATAGAAGATGAACCATTTAGAATATATTTACTATACAGTAAAACTTTACAAGCATTATGGTATACTTTAAAATTGTATATATTATGAGGTTGATAACTGATAGAAACACTTGAAAATGTTCACATTTTTATATTTTTTAATTTAATGATTTTTTTTTTTTTAAACTCCATGAAGTATACAGCTTTCTGGTCAGGAAAATATTGTTGGTATCCACAAGGAAAAGAGAAATGTCTATTCATACATTTCACATGTGTTTCTAACCAAAAATTTTCTTTGTGAATTTTAGTTAAGAAACTGATCTAACATGACTTTATGATGCTTGTATCCCCAGCTGTCTGTTCTGCTTATGCTGGATATTGAGTTTTGTGCTTTTGAGTCTAGATCTGAGAGCGAAGAGGGGGAGAAGGAAAAGTGGTGGATATTTTTCACAGTTGTATTCAAAAACATAGAGATAAGAGCTTCAGCTCTCTCTCTCTTTTTTGGTATGTATTGTCTGCATCATGGATAGACAGTGGGAGAGAGCTCTCCTTTGGTTTTAGTTAGGTTTTTTTAGCTAGCTGAGGCAGAGAAGTTCCCTGGACTGTGGCTTCTCTTTTCCTGGAACTGTTCAAACCTGCTCTGGACTGAAAATCCAAAAAAAACACTGTGAGCTCACACCTGTGGCCCATCAGGGCCCAGGATGCCGCATTCCAGTGCCGGTGGGACTGAGAGACACTGAGTGAGCTGAGAAACACCCACAGAGGACTGTCTCTGAGCTACAGAAGGACTTTCTGAATTTGTCATCCCTTCAGAACAGCGAGAGGTTTCATTGTTTAATATTATTCATTTTTTATGCTTGTGAATACTTTGGTTGTTAAATAAACAGTTTTTTTTCCAGTTTTCTTGGAGGAGATTTATGTCTCCCAAACCAATGCGGGGAGGGGCTGCTTGAATTTGCTTTCTAGAGGGACCCCTTTGGAGGTTTCCTCCCAAATTTGTCCCAAACCAGGTCAGAAACTTATAAAATTCTTTTCCTTCTCTATGAAATAATACAAAACAGTACTCAACTAACTAACTGTAATAATTTCAGAGAATATACTGACATCTCTCTGTGATGCCTGTTCCTAAAAACACAAGTCTATGGTCTTGTGGTGGTTTAAAAGCAAAGCAAGTGAGAGGCTTCAAGTCAGAANAAAGGGAGGGGGGCAGGGCCTAGGGAGAAAACTACTTCAACAATTGGATTCAACAGTTCATGAAGATGGTGATAGAATACTTTGTGTACATCCCATACTACAACCCAGGACAGGTCTATAATGTGAGAATTGTCAAGTAATATATAAGTGTTAATGAGAAGTTTGTTGCAAAGAGGCAAGGCCAAAGATGAGGATGATTTTTTTTGTGACATTATTCTCCACATAGTTCTCCACGTGGTCATGTAACTATGACCACAAATAACAGAATGTCACATTCATTCCTATTTGTGCCTGAAATAATATATCCATTCTGATGATAATTGTACAGACAAGAGCTATCCAATATAAGACATAAACATCAGGTAGCTGAATTCTATGGGGCGATGGCTTATATCCTACAGCAACAAGTATGGTATGACAACATCATAAAAAATAGTAATAATTCCAAATAATATGAAACTACTAGAAACTCGATAATGTATGATTGTTTTAGAAGGAATATCCAGCTCAACAACATGAGTCAATCTCCTCAGATCAAGGGCAGACTTTTCACTGATTCTGACAGGAGTTGAGTAAAGTCTATATAGGATGGTTTTCTTGCTAGTGGAAGTACGAAACATAAAAACATAAATGGTAAAATTAAGGAAAAAAGATGAGGGTCTTGTGCTCATAGCAGAAAAATTAAGTGTCTCACTGAAACAAAAGACTATTGTATGATGTTAAAATTTGCTCACTTAGTTAAAAGCCACAATAGTTTGGAAACTAAGCCTTTGCTGCCCTTTCAATTAAGTAGGAAATGCTGGATGCAGTACTTTAGAGAAAATAATTGACATAATTTTTTAATTAATGACTGGAAGCCAACATCTTTTAAATTAATGAATGCAGTTTGACAGCTCTTATTATCTATTCCTTGTACGTGTGTGTGTGTATTGCATTACAGAGAAGTTCAGTGAGTTCATAGTCTTCTGGGACAGCTCAGTCTTCCTTTTATGTGTATGTGAGGACATTAGCACTAAACAGAAAACTACTTTGACATTAATTTTTAGATAAGCCGTTTTTATATATGTTCTAATACGCTTATCATAGTTTTATGGGTAAGAGTATCTAACTTGAAAAATTATATTCAGCGAATAAGGAAGCATGCAGATATTTTTAAAGTATTCACTATATAGAACAAAACAAACCCCCAAGAGACATGGATTACAAATAGAAGTGTTTAAAAAAGGCTATTTTTTTAGTTAGACAAATTCAGGTTTTGAAACTTGGAATCCTGAATTCTATTTAAAATGTAAATACCAGTAGTAATGTAGGTTAACTAAAATCCTTGCAAAACAGTTCTTATTTACTTCAACTGCATCAAGAACAATGAGCCTGTTTCTTCAAATGGCATCAGCATTTTTCTATTTAATAGATGTTATCAAAGAAATGTAGACACTGATAAATGAAAGATAGAACTATTTTGATGTTTATGGAAGTTTATGTTAAGTTTCTGAATAAATAATAGGAGCTTAAATAAGTACAAAGATCTCTAAATATAGGTTTCATTTTTGTACTGGCATACGTACTTTTGCCATGTAGCTTTGAAGTGATTTTTTCATCTAGAATTTGTTCTAAAACCAAGCCAGGTCATTAATGACTAAAAATATCTCCTGTATGTGATCAGACTTTAGTGAAAGGACTTGAATTTGAGTATTTCCAAATCCTGACTTTTCCAGGGATTAAATAATACTAAGCTAGTATGATCACTTGCTCTTTAAAGATGATCCCACTAATACCTCAGATGAATTGGCAAGACTTACAATGTTGTACCCTTCCTTTTATCTCTTTTGTGAACAGATGTATGACTTCTTTCCTATGAGACCAGTGTGCAATTTGTCAGGACCACTGGATTCAGCTGCAATACAGAAACAGGGAAGTTCAAAGCAGATGCAGAAGTAAACCAAGGATTTTAACTTCAAATATCTTTTAAGTGTAGTGTGTTTTCCTAGCATTTTAAGAAAGGCATTGTACCATGGAAATAATAGAGAAAAACATAAATTCATAAGCATGTGGTAATTAACATGTTTTGAAACTGATCAGTAATGTGTGTTTTCTGTCTAAAAGTTTTGATTCTCCAAAGAAAATAGATAATATCTGTATAATGTTAACATATGGAATAACCACTATAAATGCATTGCAGTGGTAGTTCAGTGTGGGGGATGGTTGCATGTGAAACTGTTAATCTTGAACTAAATTTTTGAAGCCCCAACACTGGTAGTGTTAAAAGCCAAGTTGGATAAATCCTGGAGCAACCTTGTCTAGTGGGATGTATCCCTGCTTATGGCAACAGGGATTGAGAATAGATGGTCTTTAAGATCTGTTCCAGACTCCAGATGTTCTATAATTCTAAGATTCTAGAAACAGTGACTTCCAAACTCATTTTCATAAAATCATAAAATATGCTGACTTGGAAGGGATCCACAAGGATCATCAAAGTCCAACAATTGTCCCTGTGCAGAACCACGAGTCACACTACATGTATGAGTGTGTTGTCCAAATGTTTCTTTTACTCTGATAGGATTGGTTCTGTGACCAATTGGTGTTTTCTGGGGCAGCCTGTTCCAGTGCTCAACCACCCTCTTGAAAGAAAACACCTTTTCCTAATATCCAACTGTTGGGGGTTAGGTTTGTTTTTGGTTTTTTTTGGTTTTTTTTGGTTTTTTTTGGTTTTTTTTTCTCTCTAAAGAATTTTTTCCCCATAAGTTACCAAGGAGANGTTTACATTCTCCATTCCAAGGAAGGCTCCGGCTTTCCCTGGCAGATACCTGTCTTCCCAAACCAAAACACCAACCTAAACTTTCCCTGACTCAGCTTCATACTGTTTCCTCAAGTCCAGCCATTGGTCACAAGAGTGAAGAGATTGGTACTTGCCCCTCTGTTTCACCATTTGAGGATGTTGAAGGCTGCAAGGAGATCTCCCCTCAGTCTCCTTCAGGCCAAACAGACCAAGTGACCTCAGCTGCTCCTCATACGGCTTCCACTCCAGACCTTTCACCTTCTTCTTGCCCCTCCTTTGGATGCTCTTTTAGAGCTTAATATCATTTTTATATCATGGCATCCAAAACTGGATTAAAGAGTAGCATGAAGAATTTTCTGGAGAGAGAATCTGAATAGAACTGTGAATAGTTTTATGAATAGGACTGCCCAGTGTGGAGAGAAACAAACTTGTTATCCTAGTTCATAAGCAAAGGAAGGTTTCACATCCCACCATGAACCCTTACTGAATTGCATCTTTGAATTTCTCACCAGAAAAAAGGCCACTTCCTCAATAACTATTTTTTAAATGTAATTACACTACTTATTATGTTTGTAAGCCTTCAGATCTAGTCTTGTAGTTGACATTAAGCCTTCTGGAATAAATCCTTTGCTTGTTTTACCAAGATGTTTGATGCTGAAGACACGGTGCTGTATATCATGATGCTATATAGCCACAAACTCAGCCAAATGTGTTTTCTTAAGGAAAGGGAATAACACAGATAAAATATCATGAAAGGCATCTCCCAAGAGAACTATATCTGCTAATATGTTTAACATAGGCAAAGCTGGGAAATAATTTGTGCCACACTTCAAAGAGTCACTGATGGATGGAAGAGAGATGGTATAGACAAGTATATGCATTGGGCAGGAACTCTATTTAAAAAATGCATTAACTCTCACACTTTTCCTGCAAAAGCAGATGGCTGTGTAACATATTGCAGTCCAAAGAAAACTCAGAGTGCCACAGGAGGATGTTCCCTTGAGTAATGAAGCTGGTTATATAAAACAAAAATAAAATGGGTAGCTTATCAGTTGCCTGAAATAAAGCTGAAGGAGTGAGCAATAGGCCTTATTAAAGAGACTGACCAACCTCATATATTTGATAATGTCTTTATAAATAGCATTAAAGATAGTAGTGGATTGCAAACCTGCAACCTTGTGTTGCAATTTTATCTGTAATTTAACATTGCTGTATCTGAAGCCTGACAGATACATCTTCCTTGAAATCACTTTCAACTTATATGTAATTTCTTGCTGAATAGATAAATAGAAAATAACATTTTCTTTTAAAAGACAAAAAATATATTCATAAAAATTCCATTATAATGAATTGAAAAGAGCAGGTGAAATGATGTGAAACTGAGTTAGCAATTGAATAAACAAAAGCAAGATTAATAAGAAGATTTAGATTGACAGCCTTGAAAAAAACAGAGCTGCCTGTTCACAATGTAAAGGGGCATTGGCTGTATTTATTGCAAACATAATTGTTTTGTTCTATGAAGCAAAGAAGTAGCTTTGTTTAGGAGTGTGTCTGCATATTTGGCAGCATTGCCTATGAACATGCCAATAAAGAGCACAAGACACGTGAAATCTTTTCATATGTAAAAACTTTTTTCACAAGTTGTATTATCTATAAGATAACAAAAATAACACAAAAAACTGAAGATAACATTTGCCAGACAATGTAAAAGAACAATGGTTCCCACATTTTCTGCTTCAAATGTCATGATCATCTTTTGAATATATGTCTTTGTAAAACTCCAGGATGCATAATAGCATGCTGAGGGACTTTTTAAAAGTCAAGGCAGTCAGGTGGCACCCCCAATGACTGAAGAAAATAGAATATTGTGAATTGATATTTGAAAATATTTGAAAATGTAAACATTTCCAAAAAGGATGATAAGGATGACCCTGGGAACTACTGATCAGCAAGGCTCATCTTTGGACCCAATGGCATGAAACAGGTCATCCTGGAAGACATATTGAAGTATATGGAAAACAGGGAGATGATTAGAGAGACCCAAGATGGTTTCACCACGGGCAAATCATGCCTGAGTAATCATGGCCTTCAACAATGGAGTGACTGCATCCCTGGATAAGGGAAGAGCTAGTAAAGTAATCTACTTGGACTTCTGTAAAGTCACTTATATGGTCTCACAGAAAGAGAAGACTCCAGGAAGAGCTTATTGTGGTCTTTGAATACTTACAGGTGAATGGATTACAAGAAATACAGATAATTTTGCTAGGACATCTAATGACAAGACAAGGGACAATGTTTTTAAATGGAAAGAAAGTAGATTTATATTGGATATAAGGAAGAATTTTTTTTTTTTATCATGAGGATGGTGAGCCACTGGAACAGATTGTCCAGAGAAGAAATTAAAAATTTATTTGGGAAAAAATATATAATTGGGTTTTCCTTTAACAGAATAAACAGGAAACTTTATTTTACCCTCTATAGAATCTATAGCTCTTGTCACAAGAGATGATTGTTCACTAAGTGTTTAGTCCACTTAAAATTTTTTCATGCCTGTTTATTAAGTAATTAAGCAGAAGTTTTACTCCTCAGCCATTTATTAACTGTTAATTTAATGCAAATTGCTCCCATAATGTATTACTATTTGCCACAGGTAAAGTTGAGCATGTGATCATTAATTCTTTATAAAGTGGCCACAATTCTTTATAAAGTGGTTAAAAGTTGTGCTCCATTTCTCTAGGGTTTAGTTGTGTGTGGATTTTTTAACTTCATTAACAATTTAGTTTTTCACAGAATCTCTGGTTACTGTTATTTAATGTTTATTCCTATTCATCATAATTGATACTTCAATAAAATACCCTTTCCTATCTCACTAGGTATTTGCTTTCTCACTGTGTACGTGGATGAAAAGCACTTCAGTATCATCTCGATGGCTTTTACATGAACAGCTGAGACAACAACCAGTAGTGCACTCAACAAGGAATGCCATTTGTTGTTTTAAATACAATATATTATACCAAGTCAGAGGTATGACAGAAATTCACTAACATAGTACAAAATTCATTAACTCAGACTGAGAATCTGGCTTATTTCCAGCAGTTTGAGTGGAATTAAGCCAATGCTAAATTTGGCCCATTAACTTCTGTATGGTTTCTGCTATCCATAAGTTTGTTCATTCTGTATTCAAACATTTTATTACCAAGATTAATAGCCTCTTTCCTATTGCATTAATAATCCAATAGCATGACAAGGAATGGCTAGCACAATGCAAAATGCATAAACTCATTAAAAATAATTACTTTGACACAGTGGGTTGTGCTACTCAGTTCCTGATTTCAAATCCTGGCTGAAGTATATTGCTGCACTGGCAAAATGTAAAAGATTGATGTACCACAGACCCTGTAAACCATCTGAACATCCTGATACATAGTATCTGTGAAGATTATCTACAGACTATCTTTCTTATTCTAAGAAATTATAACTTTTATTTTTGTTATAAAAATTAACATATTAATATTACTGGATGACTCCAAAAATTTTTGTTAGGTTATGAAATACTTAGCTTTTTATGCTATTTGGCCCAGAAACCAAGAAGACTTTACTCTTCATTGGATTAGATGAAGAATGACTTGAATTAAATGTAGGCTTTCCCTTTTTCATTATATAATGTTTCTATGAGTACTTTTTCACAAAAAGGTATGGTCCATCGTGAGATAAAGTAATTGTTTTAATTGACCTTCAGGAATATATGGAGTATATTGAGTGTGTTGTTGTTGGTTTTCAGTACAATTAGGTTTGCTTTTTTTTTTTTTTTTTCAAAAAATGACTTATTTTTATTTAGTTTTGAAAATGACTTATCTCCATTTATGCAGATCTTATATTTCTGAGCAGAACAATGCACAGCTGTAATGATTATCAGGGAAAGAAAACAACCCCACAGGGTTCTGCATAATGTAAAGCATAGGGTGCAAATTTGTGCAACCAAAGCTCGGTTGGAGATGAAGCTGGCCAGAAATGTGGAGTCAATAAAAAGAGTGTTTTTCAAATATATTAACTGCACAAGACAGTGTAGAAATAACATCTGCCCATTACAGGAGGAGTCTTGGTACCTCACAAATAGGGTCATAGACAAGGAAGAGCTGTCTAAGGCTTTCTTTGCCTCTGTCTTCGACACAGACAGACCAAGGATGTCTCAGTGCCCTGAGCTGGAGGACCCATGGCTATGGGAATGATCAATTCCCAGTTGATTGTGAATTTGTATGTGATCTGCTGCACTAGTTGGATCCCTGCAAATCTATGGGCCCTGACAGAATTCATCCAAAAATCCTCAAAGACCTAGCTGATGTCATTGCAAGGCCTCTCACAACGGTGATTCTGATGGAACCCTTCTAACTCAGCATTTTTTATGATCACTGTTCCTGTTCTATATTAATTTTGATTATCTGTATAGAGGATCCAGAACAGGGGCTAATTAAGTCTGTTTAATAATTCCTGATTACATTATATGCTATGGTCATGTTGTTAAGCAGACATTTTCTTATAGCTTGTTATTTGGCTACAAAGTAATGCAGCTGGTGTTCCTGTTTGTGATACTGTAACAAAGGAAGAAATGTATTGATTCTTTACCTGTTCACTATAGCCTAATTTATGAATGTCTATTCAATTGCAATAGTGTAATGAATGTGACAGTGCAGTTTATCATGGAGTTCTACAATAATTTTTTGCTTCACATCACTTCAATGGAAATAGAAATATTAAGACATCAGCTGACAAAAAAAAAGACTGAGGAAGATTGTGCAAAGTGGTTGACTTTCATGAACTTGTGTAGTAATTCATCAGAACCTCTAAGAATCATGGAATTTCTTTTCCACTTCCCGAGTTGTGTTGGAATAAAATACTTAAAATAAGAAGTCAAATTATGTACGATAAATGTGGTTCTTTTACATGCAGTCATCACTACAATTGCTTGACTAGAAAATCATAACACGATATGGGTTTGTTCATAGAGGTTTAAGAAAGAAAAAAAAAACTTCAGCAGACAGAGAAAACATGACATGACTACGTAATATCCATGCTTGACAGTGCTTCACTATCACTTAACAAACTATGAAAACAAAGGGTTTCTAAAAAAATCAGACCTGGTGCACAACCCCCTAGATGACCTGCCAGTCTGCATTTCCAAGTTCTTTACTGTCAGTAAAAGAGCTGGATTCAGCATGATTAATTTCAAAAGCATTCTAGATGACTATTAATTCGTTGTAGTATGCCTTTTACTCATCTGTCAGTGTTACCTTTCTTTTTGACTGACTATGATGATAAATAGCATGTTTTACCCCATGTTTTGCCAACTATGCTTTTTAGAATTTTAGTAAATTCTAAAATTCTAAATCTAAAATTCTCTTCTTCCAGAGACATGCATGTCATCTTGACAATGATTTTTCAGGATATAGCTGTTGCTTAGCAGGTAGACTTTACATTTTCAAATGTTTGTCCTCTTAAATTCATTTTCTAGATAATATGAAAACTTGAATCACAACTCTTCTGAAACTGATGGGTCTTCAATTGGGTCTAAAAAAGTATCATGTGGGGTTTGTGATATCAAAGACATTCTTTAGAAATATATTCATGTAATATGTGTGCACGTGAAGAATACAAGTGTCATATCTAGATTTTTTGGCATGACTGATAACCCAATATGGGTGTGAATAAACACAGAGTCCTGCAAAATAGATTCTGACCCAACCATTGCCCTGTCTACTGTTGTTTGTGGGCACAATCCATCTGCATTAGAGGTTGTCTGGCCATGAGCATGATGAATATAAACTAACTGGTTGGGAGAATGGGGAATGTTCTCCAAAGGTTAGCTGAAGTCATGAGTAAGGAGACTGTTGAAATGCTCAGACATGCTTTCGACAGTGATGAGACTTTGCGTTGAAAAAGTAGAACATGGATGATGGTTGGAAACAGTGAATGTCTCAGTGTTTTGAGGCATAACTGACTGGCTTTGGTTAATATGAAGAACAGTTATTTTATTTAAACAGATTGTGTTAAAATATTTGGATATCAGCCTATTTATTTGCTAAGATCAGTTCACTCCTGATTTGACTTCCATTTATCATAGTATAAATATGGGCAGAGGGGAATGTTTTTTTTGTATTTCACTGGTCACGTTGCATTATGTTTTATGACAAGCATTTGTACTTTAAATAGTTTTCATCAACTATGCTAGCTATTCTACATGCAAAGTTCAAGCAGAGTGTGTGACCTGTGGGGAAAATGCTATTCTGTTGATGGGACTTTTAACTGTAAGCAGCAAAACTACATTTAGAAATGATGACTATTAAAAGACATCTCAGGGAGATAAAGAGTATCTCTAATAATTCACATCTTTCTTATGTGACAGTGAAGAAGCATGCAAGCCATAACTAAATTAAGTTGACATAATAAAGACATTGATCATTGACAGTTTTCTATAGCCAGATGCTTAATTTGATTTTTTTTTGGTTTTGTTTTCTAAATGTATTACCCTAATTAGACATCCAAAAATGCATTTTGAAATTGAGTACAAGAGAAAGACTTAAGGTTGATTATGAGTGTGTTATGAACAGTTAAACTTTTTGTTCACACATTTTGAAAATATGCATCATTACACCTGTTCCTAAAAAGAGTGAAAAAGGAGGAAGACTCTGGGAGGACTCTATTGACCAATCATCCTTCCCTCCATGCCCAATAACATCATGGAACAGATCTTTTTGGAAGACATGTTGAAATATATGATGAAAGATAGGGAGATGATTAGAGACAGGCTTTTAACTAAAAGTAGGTTTAGATTTCACATAAAGAAGTTGTTTTTTACAATACAGGTGGTGGCGACAGTAGAGATAGCTGTGAATGCCAGATCATCAAAAGGGTCCAAAGTCAGACTGGATGGGGCTTTGAGCAACTTGATCTAGTGAGTGGTGTTCTTGGCCATAGCAAATGGTTGAACTACATTATCTTTAAAGGCTGTTTTCAACTCAAATCATTCTGTCATTTTATATTATTCCTAAAAATTATATTTTTGTGTAGAAATAGACAGAGCAATTTAATGAATCTCCACCATTTTTACTACTATGATTCAACCTAACTGCTAAGCACTTTAAAGCAGATTCTTGCTATCACTGGGGATAAAAGGAAATTAATACACTATCTTCTACTAGTAGAGAGTGGAATAAAGAGTAATTGGAAGTTGTTAAAAAGAAAGTCTTTTAGCTGGTCAAAATTAATAGTTTATAACATCATCTTTTCTAATGATGATTGAAGAAGTTACTGAGCAGCAAATAAAATGTAACCTCTGACTACAATAGACAGAAAAAAGTAGAAGAATAATGGTCCCCGGACAATAATTTTGACATTGTTATTGTTGCAAATTAGGATTGAACTCGCTCTTCCTGGCACACCACTGCAGCTGTACCATAAATACTTACATTTCTTACAAAGACAATCAGTTTTTATAGTTTTAAAAATTTATTCAATCTTATGAGGGAATGCCCTGAAATGAATTCAA
>VXBB01000079.1:96706-108583 GCA_013399915.1 Illadopsis cleaveri | reverse complement strand
AACTGAGCAGAATTTCCTAGTCTGATATCATGGCTCAATATTATAGAAACATGGAATCACAGAAGAGTTTGTGTTGGAAGGGACCTGAAAGGCCATTTAGTTCCAACTCCACTACTGTGGGCAAGGACACCTTCAACTAGAATAGGTTATTCAATGGCCCATCCCAACTGGCCCTAAACACTTCCAAGGATGGAACATCCACAGTTTCTCTAGGCAACCTAGTCCAGTACTTCACCCTCCCTACAGTAACAATTTCTTTGCTATATCAAATGTAAGCCAGTTCTCTTTCAGTTTGAAGCCATTGCCCTTTGTTCTGTCACTACATGCCCTTGTCAAAACTCTCCAGCTTTCTTTCGGGTCCCTTTCAGATGCTGGAAGGCTGCTCTAAGGTCTTTCCAGAGTCATATCTTTTCCAGGCTGGACTTCCTCCACTCTCTCAGTCTGTCTTCATNACTTACATTTCTTACAAAGACAATCAGTTTTTATAGTTTTAAAAATTTATTCAATCTTATGAGGGAATGCCCTGAAATGAATTCAACACTGTAGTTTCATAAAGNGGCCTTCCTCTGGACTCATTCCAAGATATCCCTCTTATGCTTGTGGCCCCAAAGCTGAACACAGTACTCCATATGGAGAGTAGGGAGGGAGAATCACCTCCCTTGACCTGCTAGTCAGGTTTCTTTTGATGCATCCTAACATATGGTTGGCTTTCTGGTCTGAAAACCTACATTACCAAGTCATGTTGAATTTCTTTTCAAATCACACATCCAAGTCTTTCTCTGCAGAACTGCTCTCAAACCATTTTCTGTCCAGTTTGGGATTTGTGATTAGGATTGCCCCTGACCCACATGCAGGATATTGCACTTGCCCTGTTGAACTTCACAAAGTTCACACAGGCTTGCCTCTGAAGCCTGCGTGTCAAGGTCTGTCTAGATGGCATCCCGTCCTTCCAGCACGTCAGTGAACAAATTTTGGGACTGTCAATAAATCTGATGAGGGTGCGCTCAATCTCACTGTCCATGTCAGCAACATTGATATTAAAAGGCACTGGTCCCAATACGGATCTCTGAGGGACACCACTCATCACTACTCTCCACTTGGACACTGAGATTTGACTGCAATTTTTCAAATGTGACCACACAGCCGGTTCATTATCTACCAAGTGGATAATCCATGTCTCTCCAGTTTACAGACAAGGATGGCACGCAGGACAGTGTCAAATGCTATGTATGAGTGCAGGTAGATTGTATCAGTTGCTCTTCCCTTACCCACCAACAATTTCACTCTTGTGTACAAGGTCACTAAAAATTTCAAATACAGTAATTGTTACAGACCAGCTTCTGTCTTATAGCCCTTTAAATAACACATTTTCCATATGTTCAAAGTCCTTCTCTTTAAGTGAAAAAAAAATTGTCAGATGCTTTTGAGTGTCAGATTCCTTTCCTATAGCAAAATCATTCCTTAAGTACTAGAGACATTACTTCTGTGTAAGATATTTTTATCAGTGTTTGCACTAAATATTGAAACTTAAGGTGTGCATTTATATGTTAGCAAATGTTTAAATAAGTGACTCCCCTATAGAAATACGATTTACCTAAACGTATATGGTATTATTGTTTTGTTCTAGGAAAAAAAAAAATTAGTACAGCAACTTGCATTTTGCAATTGAAGTTAAAATTTTGGAACAAAATTGAATTTTTGTTAGAATATTTTCTGCATGTGCTGCCTGTCATGTAAGATGTGTGTACCAGGAAAGTACCTTTCCTGAATCCTGTGCAAAAGCTGTTCTGAGCACTATCTCCCTTTATACTTGGCTCAGAACTATATATTGAGTCAAGGTCAAAATTGGGAGGTAGGTTCTGCCTTCTGATATACATGATATAGTTTCATTACTATTATGTGGATCATCTACACACCTCTGAGGAGATTTTACTCAATCAAGAACTCCACACAATATTACAGGAAAAGAAAATTTCCACATTTGCAGGTACCAGAAATCACTGATGAAACTCAGAAAAAAAGGACCTGGAGGAAAGAACAGAGCGGGAACACAGAACTGTGAGACCGAGCTAATATGCGAGTGAGAAGTAAATCTGATGACTATGGAGATACATTAACTTCAGTAAGCAAAGTTTCTTAAGTTCTGAAAACTAATGGATTGACAGTTTGGCAGTGAAAAAGGAGAATGAAAAAAAAATCTTGATGAACAGACTGCCTGATGCATATATGTTACACCTTACATAATGAAAGTTATTAGAAGGAAGTTTGGAATAAAGAGAAAACAATTGCTTGTGATGAAAGCATGGGCAAGCATAGTTTGTCTTGGTTGAATGGAGCACCTTGAAAATACTTTTTTATTAGAACCTGACTGAGTGATGACAACACTATGTCAAACAGATAAAAGCTTCACTAGTCTTGAGGAACTAAACAAAATCGATTAGACAAAATCTTCCAAACAAAGAGTGACTTTCTGATGGATTTCCCAGGTGTATTTTCAAGGAGTCACATACAGATTTTTAATCAACAGACAGATTTTCATAAATTTTGAGCAACTGAATAGCTGTCCTTTAGCAATATAAATGTACTATAAAAAGTAATATTTGAATCTGGAATTACTTTTCCTTGGTGAAGTATCACAAACCTGATAATATTTTTTCATGCAAAAAATTCACGTTCTTTCTTTTTGATCAACATTTAAAAACTAAATTGAGTTAGTATAGATAGAAATTCAAAAACTGTAGACAAATACACACACATACATTCTATTTTTTTTTCTCTTTATTGTCAGCAGCATCCTCTGGTTGGTTTTACTTCTCTCTCAAAACAGAGGCAGTTTTCAGGCTGCTTTGTGCCTACATGCAGTCTCGGGCACTTCATTCAACAACACACGCTTATGGCCTGTGTACTCAGTCCTCAGCGAGCTGACACTCCTACCTCTGTCTGCCAAATGGGGCATAATTCCCTTAAAGTAAAGTTATGAAGTGCATATTGCATACTGCTTTTTCTTAGAAGAAAATGTAGCAAATAATGTCTGTTTTAAAGTGTGTTTGACATTTTTCATTATAAAATATCACCTTCAGTTGCTTAGATAAATTAAGCATCAAGTGAGTGCATGGATAATCACATTTCTAAGAACTTGGTAATTAATTCACCAAAGAGATGCTCTGTCTAAACAGGAGCTCCAGATTTACATAGAAACATAACATTTCAGGGATTCAAGAATTGAGCAAAACTTATCTATTGACACAGATTCCCTGCTGAACTCTGTATAAAGTTCAGTCTAGCTTTTGATTGTGTCAATGGAATGTGCTGGAGAAGCATCAAAAAAGAACCTCATCTCCAGTGTGGGGTGGGAAGAGAATAAAATAGTAAATGCACAAGCAAGAGGCAAAGATAAAGGGAAGGATGGCAGAACTACAGAAAAACTGTGGGATACCACTGGCAGAGAAAGGATGAGGAGAAAGAAGAGGGAATTTCAGATGACGTGAAAAGAAAAAGTAGCTGTGTGATCTTGATATACAGAAGTTAAGAAGATAGCTCTGTGTGTTGCTATGACGGCAAGAAACAGCCTAGGAATATTCACCAGGAATTAATTTTCTTACAGCATATCTTCTATCCTCATTCCTAAGTGGCTATTCATATAGATTGCTGTAGTATGTCTATTTGCAGTCCTGAATGTGAAATGTGTTTGCAGATTTGAATCTATCCTTGTAAGCTATTCCACTACCTGGAATACGTTTTCTTATTATTTTGTTTATATTGAGGAAATAGCTGTGAAATCCTTTTCTAAAATCATTCCTCTTGTGCGCCCTTTCAAAGTCCAATTGCTCAGAGAGTCTTTCAATGCTCGGAGGTACTTAAGGTTTTTCATCATAAAAGTCTGCATCATTGCACTTAAATTCTTAACCTTGATGACAACCCAGACAGAAATCTGCCGTTTTTGGTGGGTTTGGGGTGGGTTTTTTTTGTTTTTTCTGAAATGTGTTATTGAACATGAGAAATCACATTAAAAATCTGTCATAACTGAATTTTGAGAAGATGAACTTAACCACTAAAGATGAGATATAAAGCTATCTGTGCATTATAACTTTATTTTTTCTTCCCTGTAAAGTGTGTTCTGTGCTGGGGAGTGTCCGGTAGCTATAGATCAGACATGTAAAAATATCCTCAGTGAAAGTCTCACAGTTTTGATGCCTCATAATTACTCTGCAGGAAAGAAATATGATTTCCCTTTTACAGGTAACACGTTAAAGAATAGAGATAGTGTCTTGCCCAAAGCTGCAGAGGAAATCTGTGTTACAGCAGATAATTAAATGTTCCAAAACAGCTACTTGGAAGATGAATATTCTTCTGTTAACATTGTACAATATAATATTGAAATAGGTTCAGATATTTACACACAGATCCTTGTGCACAGACAGACAGGACCGCTGGAAAGATTGATGTGCTGTTTAATATCACTAAGCAAAAATTCAAAAAGTCAAAAATTAAGTGTAGCAGAGACATTCCATGCTCTGTGTCTGAGGAACTTAATCTCTTGTCCTACTGTTCCACTTTTGAAACCTGTGTTTTTAAAACTATGGCATCACTTAACTGAAAGTCTCCTGTTGAAACCTCATACATGAATGCTGAGGGATATAACATTTTAATCCATTTAGACAATGAAGTCAAAATATGTCCCATGAGAAATGTGTCAGGCAGATTCTTGGATCTTTCACTGTCTCAAACAGAACAACTAAGATCACTTTCTGAATTGCAAAATTGCAGTAAATGTTACCGAGTTAAACTATAAATTTGTGTTCCTATATATAAAGAATATCCTCAGTTTCACTGATACAAATTCTTTTGGGGGCAATATTGATTGTTTAGGGAACAGCTTAAGCATCTTAGAAAGCAGAAATTACAAGAGGACAATTCTTAGTTAAAGCATTGGTACAGAATAGAAAATATATTATCAGTTCTTCTTGTGTATGATAGTCTCTTGTTTATGTCAATAAAACTATACCACCTCAGTGTTCAGGAAACAATTTTGGTTCACATAAAAGAGAAAAAACTTGTCATATTTAAAAAAGAGAGTAGTTCAACATTTGCTCTGCTCCCTAGTCTACCCTGCCTAAGAGATAATTCAATTATTTTTGTCTTTTTTGTAGGTGGTTGCCAATATTGACTGAAACAAGGTGCCTGAGATCGAGATTCCATCACCTATGTTTATGTGTCTGCAGTGGAGACAGCTAATTGTGTCTAAGCTTCTGCTGCAGTCCAACAGCAATAGAGAGTTAACACAGTCAGTGAAGCAAAGAGAACTAGTCAAATATAGACATCTAAGTTAGGGTGAGATAAGCAGTTCCCCATTGTTCATGGCTGACTAGATCTGCTTCGTAACAAGCAGCTAACCTGCTAAAACTTATATTGTATGTACCTAAACTTGTGTGTCTGGATACAGAGCTGAATATTACTCTAGGAGCTAGGCTCATAGTTACCAGGGGCCAAAGATTCCTCAAGTGGTGCATGCTCCAGTATGTTGTGCATTTATGGCCATCTTAGCCCACTGGCCAGAGGAAGCAAAATTCCAGATGTTAGTCACTTTTGGAAGGTCTACATGTAATGCTACTGTTGGAGTATCAGAAAAGAAAAGCAAGGCTCTAATAAGAGCCACATTGTTTGATAGCAGAAGTTCATAGGTCTGTCCGGACTCAGGCTTTGTGTGACTTCTTTTTCAGACAGTGGCTGGATTTGAATGCTGTAGACTGACTTCAGAAGTCCAAGGAAAGATGAATACTAAATATACCTTTGTCCCTTCTCATATGTAGCGTTTCTTCCTCTTGTGGGAGACTAAGGCAGCAGAAACCTGCACTTTTCAGCCATTTTCAGCCCAGATATAGTCAATACTGAAGCATCATCTGTTGACAAGGATCAGCATTTTGTTACAAATGTTCTGTTCCTTCTTCAGAGAAAGGAAGTGTAAATCTTACTTGTTAAAGCCAAGTTGGTACATAGTTGTTTTCTTTTATTATCTAACAGCTTTCAGTGCAGTACAGTTAAAAACATGAAAGTGAATACAATCAAGTCCTATTGATATATTAATACTGAGAAGTGGAACAGAAAAATAAGATGCCACAACATTCAAAAAAACCTTAAATGGATAGAAAATTACAATGGATTATTCTATTATATATATTATCATTACGGACACAGGAAATATTAAAATTAATTGAAACTATTGAATTAAATCTTTTTATACAAGTCAAGGGGCTTTAATCATAGTATTTTTATAACAATATAAGATCTCATTTTACTTTTCATTTTGTAGGAGTATTCTAGAGAAAGCCCAAACATTGCTACAGGTCAATTGCTCTGTAGGCAGCAGTATTTTCAGCTCTGAATATTTTATCTGGTTTCCTGATCTTTATATTTCTTCAGATACTTCTCAACATGTAGAATTTATACTGAGCAGTGTGCCACTCCATCAGGGTATCTGAAGTGAATCCAGAGTCATGTCATCATAATTTAGAGCAAAAAATGCTTCACTATGCTCTCCCAGAGGTTTTAAAAGGTCAGAATTCTCCATTAATTTACAAGAAATGTGGTCATTCTAATTTGTGCCAATAAAGGTCTTTTTATGTCCATGTCCTAGTCTTATGCCATACAATAAGGTTCTCTTAGATGTGAATTTATGGAGTAATAATTTATGCCTATATACTGTCATAGATGTTGACCTTCAGTCTTACACTCAACACATTAAGTCTGAATTACCAGGTAGTATGTTGAGCTTTATAGTGATTCATTCCTCTGCCGTGGTGGTGTAGGTGAGGGAAGGACCCAGATAACATCATCACAGTAAATTACTTCTCTAAAGGAAAATTTACTGCATTGTTCTAGTAAATCCTTATCATTTCCTATAGAACTTTATGCATATAGAGAATATAAGAGAAGATTTGTTGATAATATAAGAAAAGATTTGTTCCAGTGGTAAATGAAAACATGAAATAAAATATTTTTGTTTAAGGCTTATATTCCTGTTTTGATCCCATCTGGGAGCTGAGTGCTTCTCAGTGCTGATCCCACATGGGAAATATCTTCCATCTTTTCTTGCACCAACAACAAAACAATTTTCTTTCTAAAAAACATGTTGTCAGATAGAATTTTTATTTTAGATGAAACTTCATTCTCAGAAAATTGTGTTTCCACAGGTGCTACAAACATTTTTATAACATTACTGAACTTTAACTCATTTTAATTCTTTCCACAAGTTATTTTTTATAGCAAAGGATATTGAATTAGGCTACACCTAAAGCAAAAACCAGAACTCTATGTTTTAGAACAAGTAAGATATGTTAGTAGTGAAAAGACCTTTACATATTTTTAAATTGCTTAAATTGAATCACAGATGCATTTGAGATATCATTTTGCAAATTCTGTATTTCATGAGAGTGAAATAAATGTTACTCTACGTTAATTTACCTTTGTCATCTAATTGTCACAAGAAATAGCAACCCCTGGTTATATTTTTGTTTTAAATGTAGATGAACTTGTAGATTTTCCCCAAGGGTTATATTTGCTGTGAGAATCAGCACCTTTTTAAAAACTCTGCTCCAGTAGTTTGATAGTATCTCGCAGAAATTGCCTAAACCTTATGCATGCCTAGCACTTCCCTGTTATTCATTTGAGAAGGTTCAAAGACTAGATTTGATTATTACAGACCATTAGATGATTAATATCTTTCCAAAAGCAGTAGTTCCTTTCCAAAAGCAGTAGTTCCTCTCCCAGAAACACGTCTGCCGGGACTTCTCCGTCCCTGCTCCCGCTGTTTGTGGCTCGGTTCCCCGGGCTCAGCCCTGGCTGCCGGGCAGCGTTTTGCCCTCCCTTGCCCAGGCTTTCCCCGGGGCTCTCGCCCGCCCGCCCGTGGCTGAGGGGCTCAGCCGGGCCCTGCGCTGGGGCCGCTGCAGCCGCTGGCACCGCCTGGGGCCGGCCCGGGCAGACCCGGCAAGGCCGCAGAGACAGAACATGAGCATTGGCATTTGGTATAAATACCGAAAGTCACTTGTTTGGAAAGTCCGAGTAGACTGGTTCAGATACCTTCCATCACGGCCTCAAAAACACCCCCAGCCCAGACTGTGGGTCCTAGTTCTAGTTTTGCCCTACAAGTTCAAAAACTTGTACAGGTACATCATCAAAGCTGGAAATGGGGCTGTAGGGTTACCTGGTGTAACTCCTGTCATTGACACCCAATTATAGATGGGATCAGCTAAATTTCTTCATGAAAATCTGTGTTTTCATTTTCACTTTGAAAGAGAGATATAGCTATAATTTCAGTCTTTAAATTTTCTTTATCATCCAATACCCAGCTGTGCCTGACACATTCTACTTTTTTTTTTTCTTCCCTGAAGGAAGCAATGAGCTATTCAGTGAAATTTCTTGATTTCACAGCACTGTCTCTGAAGGATTCTTTTTTTATTATTATTTTTTTAAATTATTTTTCTTCTTTCTTTCTCTTTTTTTAATGGGGAAAATCTCCTTCAGTGCTCTCCATGGTATGTTTGCACCAGGGATGCATTTACTGAACAGTTTTGTAATTATCAATATTTATAAGGCCATGAGAATTACTAACATTCCATGGGGTTCCTAATTTCCAAGTTCTTTAGCTTGCTTTTTTAGAGTATTTCAACAGACTAGTGAGCAAGCTAGTGTGAATGGATCTACCTGAAAGATTTTTGTATGAAACAAAGCTGATATCGAAATTTAATGTCTGATGAACTACTTCCCCCTTTTAATTTCTTCTGTGTGATAAAAAGGAGTAAAACCAGCAGTGCTATTCATATGTACATGAATAATGAAGTTTCAAGGAGGAAAACTCTATCATTCAAACACAAGTAAATGTGGTTTTCTTACCAAGTAATTAATATTTAAACAATATAAATGGAAGACAAGAAGAGTTCATTTGATTTGCTCTACCTTCCTGATTATAAATAGAACAGACAAATAGAGAAGTTAATAGCAATGTCAAGGTGCAGTAGGAAAAACATCAAGGGATATTAAGCTGTCTCTGTGCTGGGCACATCGAAGTACAGCAAAATCATGAAGTGAAAACCCATGCTGACACAATAGTGTTTAAGGGATTTGAACTCTGATTTTGTACTACTACAAACAGTTCTAGATTACTTTTGGAAAATCTATTTTTTTCAAAGCCTTTGGAAGTTTAAAACAAGCTAAGGAAAGCCCACTCTACAGAGTGAGACTTTACATAGTTCTTTCAAGCTGATCTCTCATATACATTATAAGCAAAAGAAGGCAGATACTGCTAATGAAAATAAAGAAATGAAAAAAAATTCAGTTCTGTCAGAACTAGAACTGTTAATTATTCCTATTTTTATCTTTGATCTTCATTGAATCATTTAATGGTTAATTATTTCATGATTAACAAAGACTAATTAATTACAAATCAGCCCTTGTTTTTAATTCTTCCTACTAAGGCTCTTTCATTTTCTACAGAACAATGATTGATTAGAGGTAAACTGACATTGAAGCATAGAACTGAACTGAGCAGCTGTTAGTTGTTCTGAAGTCATGTGAACTCCCATTGTGTTTAGAAAGCACATTATAAGATAAAGATTAACCATATATCGAGAAACTGATATTTTTGACAATGATTCTAAATAGAAAGATGTGATCTTTTGATATTATTTTAATGCAGCATTAATGCATGTAATGCAGCCTCCACTCTGAAGGCCTGGGGAGAAGAGATGATCTCTCTGGGTGTCTGTTCCCTCTCTTTTAAAGCCATCCTGGGCTAACCACCTTCATTAACCTGGGGTAACACATCCCGTTTCTTCTTCCAGTCCCCTGGTCTGAAAGAGGCAGTGATGATCTTGGGCAGGTTGGCATAGGAAATATATAGAATATGATACACATCTATTGGATTACCCAGGACAAATAAATGCCCTTGATTAATAAAATAAATATTTTTCAGTGAGCTAAAACACTATTTTTTTTCAGTCCTCTATTGAAATTTTAAGAAAAGAAAATCTATAAGAATTTTCTTTAATAGCGTGCTTTCATCTGTACTGTAAAGTACTTACCATCTGGGAGTGAAAGCTGCCAATTCTGTTAAAAAAAATTTAAATTCCTTTGTTGTTCTAGAGGACCTAGATAGTTCTACAGCTCACATGAAGATCAGCAGAACTTGCAAGACACCTCAGACAGTGAGTTTCCTAAGGTTTCCTTGAAATCTGTCTCCGGGGAATTCCTTGAAAAATTGCAGCTTTCGTGTCAATGTGTATGGATGTTCCCAGTATTTCATTAGATATTTGTCATAATAACATCACACCTGATAAAGAGAACTAATTATATTTTAAAGAGAATAGCAATTCCAATCTTATAGAGAAAAAGAAATGCACGGACAGTTAAATCCTGCTACTTCTGTTGTTCTTGTAGGAAAACTCAGCAAAGCATCTGCCCATGTTACTGTGACTGCTTTGAAGACAAAACTGCTATGCCTGTTGCTCCTTGGACTTTTTTCTTTGTTTAGGATAGACTGACTATTTGTCTTTTCCACTTTCCTTTCCCAGTGTAGTTCAGACACAAAATATGTCATTACTCTGTTTGAATTTTAATTCAAAGAAGAAGAAATGGATGTTATTTTATAGTTTATGGTGTGTCATAAAGAACCCTGTCACCCAAAAGAAAAGTGGAGGAACAATGATTTGGACTCAGTTAAACCCTCCCATTACCTGAACTTTCTTTATAGTATCCTAGAACCAGTAATATCTGCATTATCCTTTTAGGGATCATCATGTAGAAGATGAAAATAAAAACTATATCTATATCTATATATCTATATATCTATCTATCTATATATATAAAAATTAACATTAATACTTTTCATTATTATTTTTTAAAGTATGGTTCTTATCTGCAGGATGCTGATAATGTCAAGCTGCACATTGTGAAAGGAGCATGTGGTAGCTTTGAGTGCACTTCATGGAACAGCAGAAAATCCAGTAAAGACCTAAATTCTATTTAGATAAGAAGTCAAAAATGTCACCTTCATCACTACTAGGGATGGAAATTCTGTTAAAAATCTTCTACAGATATGTTAACTTGCAACTTGTATTGACTAATTAATTTTCCTTTCTGGTTATTGTCTTGCTAAGTATTAAGTATACTTTCTAAAAAGATAACAGCTCCTATCTCTTTCAAAAGAAATCTGATGTCTAAAAAGAGTTGCCTAACTGGGAAATTGTCAATTGTACCGATACTGAGTTCTCTCAACGACCATAAGTGGATGATTGCTACCTTTGTGGATAGATAGAAAGAGAGATGTAATCTTTTTGGATTTCACCGAACCTTTGGATATTGTCTCTCATAGGATCCTTCCTGTAAGAGAAATGTCCATTGAACAGCTGTAAAAACACATCATGCAGTGGGTGTGCAACTGGCTCATGGGTGAAACGCAAAGGGTTATAGTGAATAGGGTTCTGCTAAGTCTGGCAGTCATCAGTAGGGTTCCTCAGGGCTGCATTTTAAGCCCTGTGCTCTTTCACATCTTCAGATATGAACTGGATGCAAAACTCAAAGGGATGGCAAGAAAATTTGCTGAGAATAATAAATTGGGAGGAGCTGTTGATTCCCTTAAAGTCAGAGAAGTCCTGCGGAGACCTCAACAAATCAGAGGGCTCAGCAACTACCGACTGCATGAAGTTTAACAAGGGTAAGTGCCAGATTCCATAGCTGGAACAGGGAACATGAATGTATGGACTGATTGGGAAAGCACAGTCTGGTGAGTGCTGCAGAAAGGGCCCTGGAGGTCCTGGTCAATGACAAGTTGAATCTGAGCCAGCAGTGCCCTGGCAGCCAGGAGGGACAACCCTGTCCTGGGGG
>VXBB01000079.1:80345-95280 GCA_013399915.1 Illadopsis cleaveri | reverse complement strand
ATGACCAACCATGTCTTGGGGTGCATCAGCACAGCTGGGCAAGGGAGGGGATTGTCCTGCTCTGCTCTGCTCTGGGGCAGCTTCACCTCGAGTGCTGGGGGCAGGTTTGGGTGCCACAATATAAGAAAAACATTAGGCTATTAGAGGGTGTCCAAGGGAGGGCAAAAAGGATGATGAAGGGTCTAGAGTGGAAATTCTATGAGGACCAGGTGAGGTCACTTGAGGTTCAGCCTGGAGAAGAGGAGACTGAGGGGAGACCTCATTGTGGTCTTTCGCATCCTCNTCTGCTAAGTCTGGCAGTCATCAGTAGGGTTCCTCAGGGCTGCATTTTAAGCCCTGTGCTCTTTCACATCTTCAGATATGAACTGGATGCAAAACTCAAAGGGATGGCAAGAAAATTTGCTGAGAATAATAAATTGGGAGGAGCTGTTGATTCCCTTAAAGTCAGAGAAGTCCTGCGGAGACCTCAACAAATCAGAGGGCTCAGCAACTACCGACTGCATGAAGTTTAACAAGGGTAAGTGCCAGATTCCATAGCTGGAACAGGGAACATGAATGTATGGACTGATTGGGAAAGCACAGTCTGGTGAGTGCTGCAGAAAGGGCCCTGGAGGTCCTGGTCAATGACAAGTTGAATCTGAGCCAGCAGTGCCCTGGCAGCCAGGAGGGACAACCCTGTCCTGGGGGCATCAGGCACAGCATGGCCAGGCAGGTGAGGGAGGGGGTTGTCCTGCTCTGCTCTGCACTGGGGCAGCCTCACCTCGAGTGCTGGGAGCAGTTGTCATAAATATAAAATTTTTGTTATGGATCTACTGTTACACAATAGTTATGTATATATTGCTAATAAGTATTTCTTTTAGCTGTTAAATAGATAATCAGCCAGTCAGAATTTTTCTGGAATTGTATTCACTTCCTGCTATCATAATTAAAATTAAAATGAATGTATGCTGCCTGCAGTTGTTTCTCAGTTTGCTAAGTTACTGGTTTGTGTCTTCCTGTCTCTTGATCTGTTTTTAAACATATCTATTTGCTATGTAATATGCTAGAGATTAGTAGAAAAGTTAAGATTACATTGCTGCTTCATACCTCCATCAATGTATCCTTCCAACTAGCCTGTGAGCCACCTGCAATCTTTTCTCAAGCAGCAGCAGTCACTTGTTTTGAATAATTGATCTACTCTGCCACAGAAAATACTGCGTATAGATGCTGCTGTTTAGTTAGAAATCACATCAGTGACAGTCACAGCTTCTTCAGTGCAAAATCTGTGAGTGCACATCAGGCACATGAAACTGCAATATATAAAGACATCAAGGCTTTACATATCACTGCAGGTATACTGGCAGTGTATTCCCTCTCCACAGCATCTATGTTGGCTGGTACACTGTACCCCATAGAGAGGTACTGCAGTTCTAAGGAACCTGGGAATCTGGCAAGCTCTTGAGGTCATCTCAAGATCAGTGTCATCTCCTAGTCTTTCTCCAACACTGTTGTTTTCTTTTTTGTTATTCCTGCCAGTTTTTAAATGCCTGCAGCTTCTCATGATTTCTGTGCTACCCAGACGAATTTCTAAAATGCCTTCCCTTATAGATGAATCCTTCCTGTTATAAGCCATTTCTTCCACCTCTCTGAGCATGAGGATAGGAAACATAGATGCCAGAAGGCTTCAGATGAAGAGATATATGCCAAAAACATGAATAGCTGCCTCAGCAAATGGGTTGTAGCAATCACAGGTTGACAGAAGCACCCACGGATTCTTTTAACATAATTTTTGGACTCACACATTTTTAGAAGACTTCGATACTCAACAGCAGCCATATAATTTTTGCATATAGCAAGCAGCTTTCCCCATAAGCTTGCCTGTCTGTTTCAGCTCACGGACTCATGAGTGAGATCACTTCAATACAGTCAGGGATAGGTTAAAGCTGTTCTGGACTGACACTACCTTTAGGAAAAGAGTATGATGTTTCTGACTCATAGCATAGAAATCAAGGACAATAGAAACCAATATCACATTTAAAGCTCTAGATTAAGCAAATGGCAACATTATATTAAAAAATCCCCCTTGAAGTTAACCTCAAATAGAGAGGATTTTGAATTATTTAGTTGGAATCCAAGTCAGAAGATAGAGGGGGGCTTATGATAGATTCTTTTCTGTCTATGGGACTGTCTTTTGTGAATTGATTTTTTTCTTTTAACTAAAGAAACTTTAAATCAATGAAGCACCCAACCCTGAATTTTACCGAGTGTTGTATATAATAATGGTAACCTCGTTTACCTTTTGACTTACACTTTTCTGAAAATGTCTAATCTACACAGTAGAACTGTAAAAACCCAAAACAACCCAAAATTATCAGAAGTAGAAGTGTATCACTTTTTAAATCATGACTGTCCCATGACATAGGTTTAATATAAACATAGTAAGTGCCTTTACCATTTTGTACTTAGATTATTAGAATCCATTTCATCTCATTTGAAAATTACTTCAAATATAANAGGGGAGACCTCATTGTGGTCTTTCGCATCCTCGCAAAAGGAATCAGAGGGGCAGATACCGATCTTTTCACTCTTGTCACCCATGATAGGACTTGACAAAACAGTATGATGCTGATTCATTGGAGGTTTAGGTTGGATATTAGAAAAAAATTCTTCATCCAGAGGGTGGCTGAGCACTGGAACAGGGTCTCCAGGGAAGTGGTCACAGCACCAAGCCTGACAGAGTTTGAAAAGTGTTTGGATAATGCTCTCAGGAATGTGGTGGGATTCTTATGGGGTCCTGCATAGGATCAGGAGTTGGACTTGATAATCCTGATGAGATTATTTAATTCTTTAAGTTTTTAAATCTATTAGTTTATTTCAAACATGTAGATTTACTGTATTTATCTTCTGCATAAAAGAGATTGGGATAAAGAGGCTAGGACAAAATTGTTTTTTGGTTTTTGGGATTTTTTTAAGTAGAGTAAGACTATAAATGAGCATGAGAGGTCCAAGTGCTGACTCAGACTTTGTTGGGTACTGTTGACCAGAAGAACAGGCAGCTAGTTTTCCCTTTTCACAGGTTGTAAAACTGCAGCAGAAACACTAATATTTCCTTAAATGATGCACTTATATCATTGTATGAATTTGTTCTTTTCCTAGTGTCCCTTGAGTTCTTAAAATTGCCCTATTAATGCTTGCATCTGTCTTAAGCTCATTGATAGGGAGAAGGACAGCATACCAGCAGAGAGCAAAGAAGATTAATATTTTCTAATGAAACAACATGAAGGACTATGTCTAGGATGCATTTGCCATATGTTCTGTAACAAAATTTTCTCACAACAATTTTTTTCAGAACACTGAAAAGCTGAAATAGCATTTTAATTTTAATTACTATAGAATTTAAATTAACATCCCAAAGTATGCCTTTTCAATATTTAAACACTTTAGTGTTTACAAAGTAGACACAAATTAGGCAATTTTGATCTGTTAGGTTGATGAAGTTGTAGTGAAGCACACGTTTTTGTCTTCATTCACTTCCTAAATGCTGTTAAGAAATACATGTGGGAAAGGTGCAAAACAATGGTTTTTTCCTTCCCAGAAAAGTACTGCACCCTTTTAGAGAAGAAGGTTTTGTTGGTGCTAAGCAACTATTTCCATGTCTTTGTCTCAATTTCTTTCTCTGCTACAAGTTTTCTGTGTAATTTTGGATATGCCATATAAAGATAGATCAAAAGTTCTTCCAGCAACAGTCCCTCTGGTGGAACTATACTGCCTCCACATTCAATACAAAATTACGAAAGTCATTTTTTTTAAGGGGGTCACCTCTTTGGTTAATCATTGAGCAATGTTGTTTGTCTCTTAAAATGTACTTAAATAAGTAAAATCTATATACTTAATTGTGCAACGTCTACTTAAATATCAGCAGTTGTGTTAGAAGGGCCATGTATCAATGCTGTTAGGGACCTCTGGGATCTGCTGTCAGAACAACTTTCTTGGGACTTCTCAGCTCCAAACTACAGTTGTGGAAATCTTGATGAGCAGGTAACTGATCATTCAGATGGGACTGCTAAAGGTTACAGAGCCCAGCTGCAGTGCAATTCTCTGCACTAATCCCAGTTACATGCAGGCCTCTGCATTTTAGGCTAACCAACCTGAAGCTTCAGCAAATGTGACTGCTCCACAGCTGCAGAGTTAGAAACACTAATTCTCTGGATGTGATGTATCTGACCAAGAATCTGCACAGCATTTCTATGGATGCAGCTGAATAAGTCAGAGCAGTTGAAAAACTGAAATTATATGTTTATGATACCACAAAGATGACTTCCTGACCTAAATCACTAATTTTTTTTCACTAGTTTAATTCCCAGACTGCTTGGTATTTTTTTTATCTTCTTTTCTTACCTTTTTTTCTTACCTGTTCTTGTCTTAACAAGCATTATTGTTTCTTTGTTGTTCTGGGTCAGAAATGAACTCTTACTGTTTTTCATTGGAGTATCAAAATGGAATGTTTTGCCTGCAGTTGTATTGCATCATTCATTTTAAAGCAATAACTTTTAGAACTTTGTACTTTATTAATAATAAAAAAAAATCTGAAACAATATTCAGAATCCATCATAACAGATATTTATACATAAAATATGCGAGAAGTAATGTTTGCTCCTGAGACATAATCACCCATAGTTGATTATATTACAAATAGAAATGTACCATTTTCAATAACAAGAAGTTATTTATTATGAATACACATTACATTTTATCAGTGAGACTCTTATTTCAGTTACATAACAAAGGAAAATTCATTTTATGGGTAGAATAGAAATAGAATATCGTTTTCTTTTGTTCCTCTCTAAGAGAGTGTTCTTCTGTGCTCCTCCTGATTTGCTCTGACTTTGCCCAGAAATATCCTTTGCTGCAGAATTTGAGGTGAGTAGTTGAAGAACAGACTTAAAAGGAGGAAAAATGATTACTTCAGAAGGGGTAGCCTTCTGAGGAAACACAGAAGTTTTGGAATGAAGTTATTCTTTTTGTCATATTCAAAATAATTTTACAATACTGTGTTTTTCAGAATAATCAGATGCAACTAAGTTTATATTGCGGCATATCTAAAACTTTAGGTTTATTTTGTATATGTTGTTTTGTTAAAGTTTATAGAATCACAGAATGTTCTGAGTTGGAAAGGACCCATCCAGATCAAGTCCAGCTCCTGGCCCTCTCCAGGACACCCCACGAGTCACACCATGTGCCTGAGAGCATTTTCCAAGTGCTTCTTGAAGTCTGTCCAGCTCTGTGCTGTGACCACTTCCCTGGGGAGCTGTTCCACTGCTCAGACACCCTCTGGGGGAAGAACATTTTTCTAATATCCAGCCTAAATTTTCCCCGAAACACCTTCAGGCCAATCACTTGGGTTCTGTCACTGATCACCACAGAAAATATCAGTGTCTGCCTCTCCTCTTCCCCTCATGAGGAAGTTGTAGACTTGATGAGGTGTCCCCTCAGTCTCCTCCAGCCTGAACAGACCAAGTAACCTCAGCTGCTCCTCATATGGCTTCCCCTCAAGGCACTTCACCATCTTTGTTGCTCTCCATTGGACACTCTCTAGTGGCTTTATACCTTTCTTGCATTGTGGCACCTAAACCTGCCCCCAGCACTGGAGGTGAGGCCGCCCCAGTGCAGAGCAGAGCGGAACAATCCCCTCTCTTTCCTGATGCCCCTCAGGACAGGATTGGCCCTCCTGGCTGGCTCATCTTCGACTTTCCACAAACCAGGGCCCCCAGGTCCCTTCCCATGGCATTGGTCTCCAGCCTCTCATTCTCTAGTCTATACACACAACCAGGTGCAGAATCCAGAATTTGCCCTTGTTAAACTTTTTATAGTATATCCCTATTATTATGTAGTATATAAGTTTTATATTAGTTCTGTGGTTTATATCTGGGTAAAGATGCAAATGTAGAGAATATGATTCATGTACTATAAAAATTGAGTGGCACAGTGTGTTCTGTAAAATTAAAAAAGGATATAAAAGTTCAACTGAATTGTGAATGCACTTTTGATATTCCCCTAGTTACAGCTATAACAGTGTTGTTAATTAAAAATGTAAGCTGCAGGTACTCAGTGCCACAACTAACAGATGAATGTGTGATTAGAATCAAATGAAGGCAAATTGAATTTATTCCTCCTGGGGTAGTATGGTGTACCTGGCATATACTCCATACTCCCAAAGCTTAGACCATTGTCTGTTGCACTCTGTGAGACATCCCTGAAATGAAAGAATGTTTGGCAGAGAACCAGAAAGCCACGGGAGAACTTCTAGATTTAACGCTCAAAGAATGCTTGTGGTGCATAACTTTTTAGTATGCTTACAAATTCTTTTATGCTTATGACAAGGAGTGTGATGTTTTTCTCTGAAAAATCTGTTCCAAATTTGGTGGTTGTTGTGTTTTGGTTTTTTTGGTTTTTTTTTGTTTTTGTTTTTTTTTTGTTAAGATGAGGGGAGGTGAGTTGAACACTAAACCTTTGCAACAATTCTGCTTAGCCCAGCAAACAGAAGAAATGCTGGCTGGTTGAATATACACTTTATGCCACTATGAACATATACTTTAAGCCACTATTCACATGTAGTGATCACAGTAGTTTGTGTGATGGTGGAAAAGTAGGTCAGATATAAGTGCTGTTAAGTCACAATTGGTAGTGAAGCTACAAAAAGGATAATCTGTTGATAAATCCTTGCCTCTGTAAAGAAATGAAATGTGGCCACATGGCTGGTAAGACTTACACGATGGTGTCACCCTATAATCTGGTTCTGTATCCAGCTAAGCATCTTAGTGCCAAGCTGTGTCTTGGAGAGTCTCCTTCATTTCTGTCTCTGAGGTAGGGAGTATCCATGCTGCCTCCTAGCTAGACAAGATTTTAAGTCAGAAAAGCTGCCATCTTATTGATACATTGATCTAATGAGATCTGAGTCAATACTGCAGGTCTGGAACCAAATTCTAAGTTGACTCAATGTAACTCCAGTGTAAATTTGCTCAAGCACTGCTGCTACTCTCTATCTACAAGATGTAGCAGAACATGATAACATTATCACATCAGGAGTGAAATTTTGGTTGTATCCTGATAGTTTTTTGGTCTTAGCTGTTGGAGTCCAGGGCATTCCTTCGGTTGCCTGGGAAGGTCACAGACCTCGTTAGAGAGGCCTGGGACCAGAGAAAAAGGGTCTGGGGTCTGTCCAGGGGGGTTGCCTGGCACAGAGCCCAGAACGACACAGGCTTTTATTTCAGTCCATGGAAAAAGCTTTCAACACAGAGAAGAATTGCAAGTCACAAATGTGTGAAAGACAGTAGTGTAGTTTATCACCAGGTGGAAAATTTAGTAGTTTTATATTGCCACCCGCCTTGGCCTCCGGCTAGGTCTTCTCGAGGGCAGCGACCTTCCCTAGCGAGTGCCTTTGACAAGGCAGCCTCAGGCCAGGTGGCGCAGGGCGCCTCGGCAGGGTGATCTCAAGCTCAGTTGTGAAAACAGAGCCTGTCGGCTCTGGCCAGGATTAGCTGCTGAAGCAGCTCTTCCAGGTGGGGGCAATCTTCAGGTGACACGGAAGGAAAACGCAGGAGCCAGGAGCGATCTCCGAGGTCCGTCTTTATTCTTGCTCCGCCGGCGACTCGAAGACCCCAAGCGTCTTGACCACTGGGGTTATATACACATCGAAAAGGGGGCGGGGTTTTATCAACAGCCAATGGGAGCAGAGGTTGAGAAAAAGGACCAATCAGGTAGGGCATTAATATACAAATTAGGGGATTGAAACTTGGACCAATCAGGGGAAGGATCCAAAACCAACCAATCGAGGAACAGAACTGGGGTACAACATACTAACCAATCAGGGACTAAGTAATTAACATACAAGGAAGAACATTTCAACTGTGCCAATGGGAAATGGCTACCTTACTCAAGCACTGGTGATTCTCCAAGGGAGTGCTGGGCGCACTGCCCTTTCTATGTCTTCTTTGGAGGCACGGGCCGCCACAGTTTTAGGTTTTTAGAATGGAGCTGACTGGGGAACAAGATGGAGATTTTAGGGCCGTAGCCTGGGTTCTTCTTCTTCTCCCTTGGCATCCATCTTCTGCAGTGACGTGGGCACAAAGTAGTTCACGAAGATTGGGTCAAAGTAGGGGTGACCCTTTTAGTATAGGTGATAGACATTGGCACATAATTGTAAATAAGATATACGTAATTTTCTGTATAAGAGGTAACGACCTCCCATCGTACGGGGAGTCGAGAGTCAGGAGTCGGGAGCTGCCTTGTGCCTGAGCTGCTGTGAAGACCTTGGTCAGGCACAGAGAAATTTGTAAAGGGAGTTGCCCTGTGTCTGAGCTGCTGTGAACATCTTGGCCGGGCACAGGGAAATTTGTAAGATTAGAATTAATAAACAACACGAGAAACCAAGAAACAACAAGACCTTGCGACTCTGTTTCATTCTCGTGCCAGACCCAAAGCCTTCAGAGGGCAAAAAAGACTCACTTAAACCACCACCACGACCCACCACCTGACTCTCGGGTGAGAAAACCTAAACCCGAGACTTAGCAAGAAAGAAAATACAATCATATGGTTCCAAAGGAAGTAAACTATTGTAGTAGTGTACAGTTTTTATCTTTTTTCTTTAAAAGGTAAATCATTCAGTAGTCAACAAACCCATGACGATTATTCAGTATGATCAGGGTTTATTATTTGTCCTTTGTTCATTATTATTGATTTATTTCTATAGTTAAAGAAAAGGAAAAATGAAAGAAAGTAAAAGAGAAAAAAACCCCCAAACAGTTAGTGTGACATATATTGTAATAATATCTGAATATCTCATAACTGAGGTGCTCAACAATTTTTTGTCTCAGTATTTAATGGCAGCCTCTCTCCCCACACTTCTTGAGTGCATGGAGAGCACGGTGAGGGGGTGGGGATTGGGGGACGAAGTGCTTCCCACTGTAAGTAAAGATCAGTAAAGATCACCAGAAGACCCTGAAGGTACATAAGTGCCTAGGGCCCAGAGTCTTGAGGGACATGGTTGATGTAGTTACCAACCCACTTCCATCATATTTGAAAAGTCCCAGTCATCAGGTGATGTCCCAGGAGACTGGAAAAAGGGAAGATTTGTACCCATTTTAAAAAAGGGTAGAAGGGAGGACCTGGGTTGAGGCAATCCCCAGTATCAATACAGGATGGGGGATAAACAGATCAAGAGCAGCCCTTGCAAGAAGGACTTGGAGTTGCTGGTAGATGTGAGGCTGAATATGAGCCATCAATGTGAACTTCCGGCCTAGAAAGCCAACCTTGTTCTGGGATCCATCAAAAGAAGTGTGGCCAGTGGGTTGAGGGACATGATCATACTCTGCTCTGGTGAGACCCCACCTGGAGAGCTACATGCAGCTCCAGGGTCCCAGCACAGGAAGGACGTGGATCTGTTGGAGTGAGTCCGGAGTGTGGGCTTGCAGGATTTTGTTTAACAGTTTTCATTATAAGTTTAGTTTAGTTTTATGTACCTAAGATGGGCCCCTTGCTGCCTCAGAGGTTTCTGATCAGAAGTTGATTTATGTTTTGTGCTGTTTCTGTTCTCCTTTGCCCAGAGACTGTTCCCCATTGGCCCTTTTCCTGTGATTCTCGCTGCCTATTCTTCCAATGCATCTTTTCCTCCNGGCCGGGCTGACCAGAAAAGCACGCATTGCAACACCAGAGGAGCTTATAAAGATGATTAGAGGAATGGAAAGTCTGTCCTGCAAGGAAAGACTGAGAGAATTGGGATTTTTCAGCCTGGAAAAGGGAAGCTCTGGAGGTGACCAAATAGCAGCCTTTCAGTACCTGAGGGAATGCTACAAGAAAGCAGGAGAGGGGCTTTTGACAAGGGTGTGTAGTGACATGACAAGGAGGAGTGGCTCCAAACCGAAAAGGAGTAGGTTTAGATTAGATATTAGGAAGAAATGCTTCACTGTGAGGATGGTAAAACACTGGAACCAGTTGCCCAGAGCAGTCGTGGATGCCTCATCACTGAATTGTTCAAGGCCAGTTTGGATGGGTCATGGAGGAACCTGGTCTAATAGCAGATGTCCTTGCCCACAACAGGGGTGTTGAAACTAGATGATCTTTAAGGTCCTGTCTCCAATCCAAGTCATTCTGCAGTCTCTTTCTACCTATTGGTAGTATTTGGATAAGCCATATGTTACTACTGTCTAACGAAATTTATTTTTTTCAAGAACATAGGATTTCGATAGCAGTGAGTGATTTAATACCTTAGTGACTGAAGGAAAGTTTAATTTTTAGTTTAATATATTTTTTGCCTCTGGCAGTTTGTTCTGAAATTAGAAGGCAGCAAATGTCAAACATACCTACTTGCCTGATTTGTTATCATGAAAGAGAATTGTGACTCACATTGCTATCATTTTCCCATTGAGTTTTTCTTGGATTGTTATGACAACTATGAAAATGAATCAGTTATATGACTTGTAAGCCTAATGGGTTTGATAATATAATCCTCGGTAGTAATAATGTTCTGTTGCTCTTCTATCTATTCAATCTGCTGCTGTTAGCCTTCTGTTTAATTTCTAGTACATGCTTGACTTCCACAGGAAACTCAGGTGGGTGAAACTGCATGTATGACTATGGAGAGAACTAATGTGCTGGCAAGATTGCTATTTACAATCTTTGACAGACTGTGGAGATCCAGGGATTTCTCAATGTATGAAGGAGGGAAAATATTGCTCACATCTTCAAAATAAAGGCTAAAAGGATAATCTGGGGGTTTTGGGCCATCAGCCTCACTTCAGCTCTTGGAAACATCTTGGAGCAAGTCCTCTTGGAGGTCATTTCAGGGCACATGCATAAGGGAAAAGTGACTCAGAAGAGTCAGCATGGATTTACTAAGGGTAAATCATATGTGGCTCATTGTCTTCTGAGATTTATATTGTGTTTAGCAGAGCTGTTGCAGTCTGGAGGACTAGACAATTAGGTGAGTAAAAAACTGGGTGGATAATTGGGCCCCAAGGGTAGCGGTTAATGGGTCATACTCAACATCTTTGGCAAGTGGAATACTATGGGGCTGGGACCTTTTTTGTTCAGTGTCTTTATCAACAGCCTCTATTTTTTCAGCACAGAATCACTGAACCAGAAGTGGATTTATTAATAAAGTTAACTTTATTGGTCAGAGAACATTCACATTATCAAGGACCAATGTCCTCTCTGGTAAGTGTGGCAAGTGATTTCAGAGTCTAGTTTTACTGAAGACTATTAAGTTATGGTATCAGACTAATGGGAACTATCTCACAACTCATAACAGATGAAAGTCAGGAAATCCAGCTGTTGTGTTTTGTTTGCCCAGTATCTTTCTTGAAGTACAGTAGTTACATTTATGATTTAGTGGGTTTCAGTGAAGTTAGGGTTGTCATATAGGAAATTTCAAAGGGTATTGGTGTGCTTCTTTTGCTTATGTTTATTTGTTAACTGAAAATAAAATTGAAAAGTTCTCAGCAAGATGAAATTGGTGTCAGTGTCTGAGATGTCCAGCTGTGTAATGTGCCCAGACCTGCACCCTAAAGAATTTTTTTTTAATGGGAATATATTTTTCTTCACTCCTTTCTTTTTCTCCTATTGATTAATTTGAAGATAAATTACTTTTCAGGTACAGTCTGTCAGTGCAGTGTGCTGAAAATGAAGCTGGTGCAGCCAGCACTTGACACTACTGAAATTAAAAAGATCAATTAGTTAACAAACAGAAGGTTTTCCTTCTTTTCTGATTTTCTAAGGCAGAACTATATGAGAGAATCCAAACAGATTTGGATAAATTTAAGACATTTGTTTTTTATGTCCTATGTTAGCAAGAAAATAATCAAGAGGCCTATCCATGCAAAAAGAAATTTGAGATACAATATTTTTTTGTAGAGAAATGATATTAGGCTACTTTTCTAAGTCTGTATGAAAACTTATGAGTCATTGACTTTGTACAGTGCTTAGCTACAAGTACAGTGACCACACATTTTGCCTTTAGTTATTTCATTTTGTTTCCTCATGAATTCTACAGTCAACAAAACAAAACAAAACAAAAAAAAAACAAAAGGCCTTTAAGGAAGTTTTAATTCAAAGACCCCATGTGTTTAACAAAGATGCAAGTTATAGATGGAAATTCACTAATCTTAGTTCTGTGTTGTAACTATGCAATGCCTATAAGCAGTATATCATATTATTTCCACCAAAATATGTTCTTTTATATGCTTAGTTCTGTTCTTTCAAAGCTAAGTTGAGTGCTATCACTCTCTTCTTGTGATATCATCCATTTTCCATGACTGCAAGATTTTCTCACTACTCCTGAGAGTTCTTTTTTTCAACTCTTAAGATCAAAGCTGAACAGATACTATCTTTAATACTGTTTTGGTACTATACTTATAAACTTCTTCCTCCTTCAGGTCACTTCCACTGACAAAAGTGGAAGGTATTCTTTTTTTCTTATCTCTCTCCAACTTCTTCATTGTCTTAGACCTATTTTACTGCACCACTGCTTCAGACTGTTTTCAAAATCTGGGAAAAAAAGATCTCCACAATACCTTTCAGTGTCTTTTCTTCCAAGGTATATTTTAGGATTTTTAAGGCATGATCATCAGGTTTTAGTAATGAATACTACATATTCTTGTGAGGCTGTTAATAGCTTCCTTACTTTTTCTAAGAGACACATCATCTATAGTTCTCACATGGATAAGGAAGGATATCCAGAATAAGGATTTTTTCATCTTGCTACCATGTGGAAATGATAAAATGTGTTACTGTAATTTACCTGTGGTATACATTCTATGGTGCCATTGTCTGCCACCACTGGAGAAAAGCCCTTTATTGCCTGATCATAGTTTCTCTTATTTTAAAAGGCCTTGCTAGAGAGAAAAGAAAACTGTTCCACTTAGTATATGAAGTAATGTAGAGAAGTTCCTTCCTTGACCAGATGAATTTTGCCTTTTCTCTCATTTAATTCATTGAAGCACTCACACCTTCTGTGTCTATTTAAAAGCTTTTTTGCCTAGCGTTTCCAAAGAGGCAACTAACAGCCTTCTCTTAAATACTTACTAGTTAATTGACATTGAGCAGTGAAAATTTTTCCCAGTAAGAAGATTTTCATATACTAAAGTATGGAACATCCCATTATGACTGTTGTACTAAAAAAGCCAATTTCAAACTGGGATTTTAGTGTTATTTACGTTCTTTCATCCATGAATATCTGGTAACTGACAAATGTTAACAGAGCAGAATGTACCAGCAGCAAATGTAGTTTGCAACACAGATGCATCTATAGTCCACAGAGATTAGCAGCCTCTTTGAGAAAACATGCAAGCAGTTCAACATAAAAAAATTGCCAGAAGGTCATGGCACTGCTGCTGATGTCTAACACTCTATGTTGTTACCTGTTTGACATTTCCTAACTGGCACTATTAGAACACTTTAAGTTCTAAGATTTCTTGATTTATTGACCTGTTTTTCATGTGGATAATGCTCAACACCAATTCAGAGGATGAAGAGCTCCTATACAAAACTTAGACAAACCTTAGACAACAAAGCATTTTTTTCATTTGCTCAGGAAAATTCTACAGCTTCAAGATGAATTCTATTTTCACAGAATAAAAAGTTTTTCCTCCTGCCCTTGACTTGCAGAGGTATTTTTTTTGAAAATCACATTCCATTGGGCCCAGAATCTTCATATTATCTCCCTTCTTTATGATTGTTAGTTCACATGTAGAGATGCTTGAATATCTCCTGATAGAATTATTTTTAGTGTTAATGCCTCAAACTGCTCCAATGAAACTAAGACATTTTGTTGACACTATTAAAATAAATGAATAAGAAAATTTCAGGTGGGTGAAACAATTTCATTGTGGAGCTGAGGTTCTAAAGAAATAAATCAAAAGGGAAATTTTGATAGGTTATAACTTTCCACTCACAGAAATCATATTTTTTACTAAATCTCCTCAGTGTAAACAGATCTATCAGATTGTTTGAGAAATAAAAAAAATTATTTGATTTTTAAATTATTTTATAGAACTGTGAATTCACTTGTGTGTTTTCCTAGTGCATAGACAGTATTCTACATGTCAAATAAAATTAATTGTGTGTAGCAATTTTTACCATTGAGATTTAAGATATACCAACTCCTAATTTCACAGGAAACAGCGACAAGTGTAAGATAAGTGCCTCTGTTACCTGAATGTTGTGGCATTTCCCATTTTCTGTAGACATTATGAATTCTAAAAGTTCTCGGCTTCATTTTATTCGTAATGAAACACATACCTTGATTTCTGTCAGTATTAAACACTATGTTACATAACACAAAGGGAACCATCTCTTAATTAGTTCATTTAATGGCTCATGCTATTGTTTCCAAGGAGTCCAGTTCAATGAAATTAAATAAAAATTGCTTTTATCTTGCTGTGCTGGTTTAGCACAGATGGTGAAGTGCAATAGGTGAATTTCTTTAAATTGACAACCAAAATAGCCAATTGCATGTAGGGATCCACCTCTGGGAAACACACAGTCTTAAAAGTTGGAAGGAAAGCTGGGGTCGCTCTCTTCCTTCCGGCTTCACAGGAGGTAAGGCAGTCCTGGCTCTCTCTCCTTTGGAGGGGGGGCTGGGATGGCCAGGCCTGCCCAGGCCCGGACCATCACGGGAGGCCCGCCTGGCCCTGGGACTCCCGGGCCGGGGGAGGGGATGATGTGCCCCCATCCTGGCCCGGATCGGGTTTTTAGCAGCTCGAAAACACCCGGCCGCTCCCCTATGGGGGAGGAGCTGGCCCAAGGCCTGGCCGTGGGCCTGAGCCCTTTCCCAGCAGGGGGAGGGGAGCCTGCAGCCTGCAGTCACTCTGAGCTGGGCCCACCCTGAATGAGACCGAGGGGTGGAAGGCAAAGATCCTTTCATCAGCCGGGCTGCTTTGAGATCTGTCCTGCCTGAGGTTTT
>VXBB01000079.1:68738-80272 GCA_013399915.1 Illadopsis cleaveri | reverse complement strand
AAGGGTTTTGAAAGTTTCATTTTCTCTTCGTTTCCTTACTGTGTGTTAATAAACTATCTTTTTGTCTCTAAGTTGAACCTGGTTTTCCGTTTTTTCTCCCAAAATCCTATCTCCCAATCGGCAAATGTGAAACCACCACACTTGGAATAGGTTGTCCTGCTTTTTAGTAAGAGATTAAAGATTGTTGAACAATGAGAGTGTGTCTGCATATCTATGCACAAGGAAACTCCACTGTTACAGGTGTAAAAGTATACACCAAAGTGTCTATTTTTGACATTTTTCCCTTTTGCATAATTTTTCTCTTAATTTGATTTTTATTTCAAATTTTATGATGTAATTAAAGTCATATTCTACAGAAGAACAAACTTCACACCTAGAACAACTGCACTGATTTCCATAGATTTCCAATGGAGATATTAATGGTATTTGGATTGATGAGATTTATCTCTACTCTGATATGTATTTTTTTCTATAAACAATATCAAAATTTGCAAAAAATACGAAAAATAAGCTGCAATTTCTGAAATATATCAGCATCAATATGACTCAGCCTTTAAAGATGAAATGTTTTCTTTGAAGCACATGCAGATGTCTATATGAAAAATAAACTTTAGAGAAGCATAGTTGTTTAATTTTGACAGTATAAATTATGATTCAAATCAGCTACTAGATGAACTGTATTGACATAACTTTTAAATTTTTACTTTTCATAGTATAAATAATTTACAGTTCCATTTTAAGCAGCTCTTTGGATTTCTTCATGTTTCTTGGGAAGTGGCCTGTACATCAAAATAGTGAAGAGATTTTACATGTATGAAGTCTGTTGGAGTAGATCATAGTGCTTGTGGTATGACCTGAAGTTGCTTATCAAAGCAGTGAAAGACAGAGCAATATCTACACCTGTAAAAGAGATTTAAAAATGACAAATATTTGAACTTTAAATAAATTTAATATTAATTAAATGCAATAAAATATTGTTAAAAAGTAGAACACTAAATGCACTGAAAATATTATTTTTTTCCAAGAAAATTATAGGCAGAGCTAAATGATATGAAATGAAGAAGACCAAAGTTTAAACATGAGTACACTAAACACATGAAAGGAGCTCAAAATGGTCTCAGGATTTATGTAAATGATTACAACAATTTATTATTTATTTAAAAAACGTAAAGGTGAGTTGTATTTAATCCCTTTGTTGAGTGCTTTTCTTCCACAGCATTAGTTTTAGCATCCTCACTTGACTTGATGTTGTTTTACAATGGTATTCCATGATGATTTCAGTAGATTTATTCTGTTTCATGCCATGATTAATTAAATTGAAATCTATCTCACTAAGCTTCTTCGTTGCAAGTAAGGCTACTAAAGAAGCAATGCCCTTTTGCAAGTTATTTTAATTTTTTGTCTAGCATCTATTATGTATGTCAGTAACTTTTTTCCAATCTGAGTGTCACTGTTTATCTGTAAAAATAAATTAGGTATTTTGTGTACATTATTTTCTTACAGAAATAATAAACTGGTTGCATAAGATCAATATTGACATCCATATCATGTTGCAGCTAAGATTTTTACTAAATATTTCTTTTTCATGTTTCCCTAAAGGATCTTTCTGTACTAAGGAAGTGACTAGTTTTACTAAACATTTTTTTGGTGTATACCAAGAGGAAAACCCAAATTATTTATTTGAGTCAAGTCCTATTAATTACATGCTTTTCCTTTCTGATTATGTTACATGCCATTGCCACTTTTGATTTCAGATCCAATAGTAATGGTGAGCTAAGTAAATATTTGCATCTTCTCGTAACAACCATAAATTGCATTCTAATTATACTCTGCATTTATGAGACTTGAGAAGAATGCTAATGCATGCATCTACATCAGACCTGTTTCAACAGAAACTTTTCACCACACAAATAAAGATGAGATGACTAAATCATAACATATAACATTTTGTTTGTTTTGTTCTGGTTTTTTTTTTAATTATGACGAAACTGAAATAAGTGAGAAATCCAGTTGGGGGTGCATAGAATGGTTCCACAACAATAGAAAATATTATTAGGAGACAAATCTTCACAGAAAGGGTGGTTAAGCATTGGAAGAAGTGTCCCTAGGAAGTGGTAGAATCACTGTCCCTGGAAGTGTTCAAAAAACTTGTGGATGTGGCACTCAGGGATATGGTTTAGTAGTGAATATGCCGGGTAATGGTTGGACTCAACAATCTCAGAGGTCTTTTTCAATTTTAATGATTCTATGATTTTATGAAATGCACATCCAAGGGACCTTGCAAATATCTAAAATTGTGATAATTTTAGATATAGAATGATTTATCAAATAATCTTCGCTTGAGATTGGTTTAGGCTGGAGTTTGGCAGTTAATAAATATTAAAAAACTTTACTATCTGCTTTCATTTAAGAGCCCTAACATGAGTTGTTCCCTCTCATTCAAATCTTAAACTACTAGTGAAAGAAAGCTCACAGTATTCATAACAGAATAACTGAAATTATTGCAGTTTATTTGGTCTTTTCACTAGCTTTTTGCTTGTTTAGTTGTTTGACTTTTTACTGAATTTAGAGGTTAAACATATCAATTTATTTTTTTCATTTTCTCTTTACAGTCTTTGTAACATTACCCTTTGAAACATGTAATATATAGTTGTAAATAGATTTCATGCAAGCCTCTTAGAAAGAGTGCTACAGTCATAATGGCCTGAATTAATATGAAAGTAATCCTTATTAAACTGGAAAGAAATCATGAGTCCTTGATGTAAAATGATCTGAAATAGAAGGAATTAACAAGATTTCCATGGGCTTTTTCCAGTTAACTATTGTATCATGTTAAATGTTTAATTTTGTTTTCCATTGCAACAAAATGTTGGACTTTGAGGTTTTAATGGTTACTAAAGGAGTACTATTTTTTCACAATGCACAAATGAGTAGGTATGTTTTGATTGTCTCACAGAAAAATATTCTGTGGCTTCTAACCCTTTCTTTTTTTTTTTTTTTTTCTCTTTTTTAATTTATTTGGAAACACTGTTTTTTGGTCACACCTAGAGAAGCAGACGAAATAGAACAAGGTTCAGATATCAGGCAGGTTAAAACTTGCATGGACTTTTCCTATTTTTCTTTTCCAGAAATGTCAGTAACACATACTCTTTATGCTTTTCTTGATTTTATTTTTTTCTGGCCATCTGAACCAGCAACAGCTCAGTTGGACTTACTGCATGTTTAATCTGACCAGGAGTCTGACCCTTTTTTGTGGTTTAGCTCCAGCCATCTGCTGAGCCCCACACAGTCACTCACTCACTCTCCCACCAGTGGGATCAGGGAGAGAACTGGAAGGGTAAAAGGTAGAAAATTTGTGCATTGAGACAAAAAACAGTTGTATAGGGAAAGTGAACACTGCACACACAAGCAAAGTAAAACAAGGAATTAATTCACTGCTTCCCATGGTCAGGCAGGTGTTCAGCCACCTTCAGCAGAGCAGGGCCCCACCAGGTGTAACAGTGACTTGGGAAGAAAAAACCATCAGTCTTAATGTTCCCCCTTCCTCCTTCCCTCCAATTTATATATTGAGCATGAGGTCATATGGTTTGGAATATTCCTTTGGTCAGTTTGGGTCACCTGTTCAGACTGTGTCTCCTCCCAGCCTCCCAAGCATCTGCAACTCCTTTGCAAATGTGGCAGCATGAAAGCAAAAAAGGCCTTGGCTCTGTGTGAGCCCTGTTCAGCAATAACAAAAACATATCTATCTCTATTATGATCACTCTGTTGAAATCAAAAGCACAGCCCCATACCAGCCACTGTTAAAAAAAATTACCTCAGCCAGATCCAACCCATCTGTACAATATACTTGGAGGTAACTTCAGTATTTGAGGATTTACTTAGATATATGGTACATGCAAGAATCCATTCTACAGTATATTTAGATGAAATTTATATAACCAGCACAATTCTATGAAAAAATAGATCTGTGGGTAACTGTCATATGCAGAGAGAATAATGAGACAGTGTCAAGGTAGTCCTAGTAGGAATAATCTTAGTCTGGATTTTCTCAATTGATCGGATAGAGTCAGAGGATTTGTAACCTCTCTATCACATGAGATTGATTAGTCTTATAGTATAAACACCCTTTGACTCAGGTTTATTATGAAATCATGTAACTTTTATTTAATGAGGTAATTGAAAAATAGGACAAATCCATGCTTAACAAATATCTTGACACTACATTCTTTCTCATTTATGTGAATGAATAAAGTGACGACTTTGTTCTTTTCATCTAAAACCTGAAGTATTAATAAGCAAAAGGATTACAGCTTCATAAATTTTATGATGCTAAAATAGTTTTATCAATACTGAAAAATAATGAAAAAAACACCCTAGGATTATATAAAAATCGTGAACTATTGAAAAAAGGATGAACATTTCCTGCCATGTTTGACATCAGCATTTTGTGGGAGCAAATGAATGTGTACATGTGTACAATAGGTGACATTTCTGAATTTAGAGAAAAGAGCAAGAACTAGCTGTTAAAATTATGTATTTTTTCTCTTTATTTTCATCTGCATTACAGGCAGTTTTAGCAGTTTTCAATAATTATGGTGCTTGACTTATAAAACATAGAGAAAATGGAATATTAAAAAAAATTCTTTGGAGAAATATTTGTATGCTGAACAGTAACACAATTACTTAAATTACAAAAAGCCCTTCTACTGCATAGTGGAAAGGAGTGGATCACTTTAATAATGTAGACATAAGTGTTGTTTATTGAAGGAAACTACCTACTAGAGAAATTTGTTTTCCCTTTAATATTTACACATAGCTTTAAGCTCACTTTGACGAGAGTGCCATTGAGAGATTTTCATATGGTAAAATTAATTAGATTTGCATGGCCTTGAGATCATCAAATAATAGGAAAATTCTCTCATTTTCAGTGCCAGTTTTCAGGCTGTTGACTTTGACAAGATCAACTGTAACATTATCAAATTATAATAGAAGTACAGAAAGAATAGTAAAACACCCTAGATTTAACATACATTATATTGTAGAGCATAAGTAAAAATACCTTCTTTACCAATTCAGACTTGAAATACTGGCTGGATGAAATGCTTAAACATAGTGTGTAATTATGGACTATATATATAATGTAGAGAAAAAAAATCTAACTTCTCAACAAGACTTCTTTTTCCAAGTGAAGATTTTTTGAACATAAATATTGTTTAGTAAACTTCATTACAACTCAACTCACTTCTAATGAATCAGACTTTCAGGTGCTCAGTTGGTCTCCCACCTTTACCACTACCTTTATGAGCTAGTGGTGAATGCAATCTCTTGGCTCTTTCCATCATGACTGAACAGCTGATTTAACTCATGATGTTAATCACATGACCTCTAAGTTTTTTCCATTATTATGCAAAAACATTAAATAGTAGATTAATTTTCCAAGATTGGAAATTACTGCCTGTTTTCACCATATAAACATGTAGAACGAATATGAATTTTGCATACATATCTATTTCTTCTTGATCCTTTTGTTCTCATTTTAATCTTTTTAATGATCATATGAATTCAACTCTATGAATTTGGAAATCCTACTGAATTCTTTCAGAAGGAGAAAATAAATACAAATGGATTACTGCTGCATTCAGACAATGTTTTTTCTTTATTTATTTATCTAATCTTAGAGGAAACTGTGTTGTTCAAATGAATTACTGAATATTTCAGATGAAGATCTTATGAATATTTTCCCACTGTTATTCTATAGTCTGTCTTTCATGGACTTGCAACACTAGCTATTCTTTTGGTGGTATTGTGAAATTTACTATAGTGTGTGTTACATTAATAAATATTTGACTTTTTTCCTTAATTGTTTATTAGTTGTTAAAATAATAGTACCCCACTTAAGATTTGGTACAACCACTAAGCAGAATATTGAAGCATCATATCTAATTTTAACAAATAAAATTGAGCACCTACCTGTATGGTAGGATTATCACAACTTGAACAAACACATGTCCAATCTAAATCAGACAATCTGAAAAATACACCTTGAAACTGACTATGGAGCACTTTTTTATTCCCCATTAATTTGAAAAATTTCTTCAAATATTAGCATTAGAATTGAAAACATGGAAGATTTCTCTGCAAATTTCTGTTTACTTCCTAATGAGGTTTAGTGAAGTGAAGTCAGGGCTTTTCTGTTTTGTTTACATCTTATTTGTGAATTAAGGTATGCTGTGATCCAGTAGTTACTGTCACCAGAGGGTTGCTGATCTCCAGTAGCCTATGATAGATAACCAGTCATCAATTGATTTTTGTCTTTCTTGTGGAAAATCAATTTTTCTATAAGCTGCTTATAAGTTCTTTTCTTCCCAAGCTATTAGGCTGCTGTGCTGAAACAGAATCAGTCACATCAGTGCAGTTACGTAGTTCATACTTAATTTAGAATTTAAGTGCTGATTTAAATGTGATATATGCTTTACGTCTCTGGCATCTATTTTTTCCATAAATTAATTTGTCAATATTTGTCTACTGTTCCTACATATGTCACAGGAATGAAAGAAAAAACATTTGAATGCCTCAAGAAAAAAGCAACACCAACCAACCAACCAACCAACCAACCAACCAACCAACCAACCAACCAACCAACCAACCCACTCCTAAAATTCCCCTCCTTTGCCTTGCTATTATAGCTAGTGAGAGTGAAAACTCTTTTTTCTGTTTCACAGATGAGCAAAAAGAGTGAAGATCCCTTGCTGCAGAGGGAATGCTAGGAATTGCAAGACTTTGTGTCTATCTTGTCCATGGGCAAGAATATAGAAGTGCTGAATCAAGGTATAATGTGTTGATGTATAATAATGTATACGTTTTATAATGTATTGACATTGGAAGGTTTTAATCTTAGCATTAATTTTCAGGACTTTTTTTTGCTAAGATTTTGCTCAGTGAAAGTCCCAAGAGCAAAATCTTCCTTTCCTCTTGCCTCCTTCAAAACAACTACACTTGGCTTGTGTTATTTTAAAGTATGTAACAGAACAGCATAGCATAACCAAAACTATTTTAGAAAAGATTCTACCATTGGGGATCAATTTCAACGGTGTTTTTCTGTTAGTAATTCATACATTTTGCAACAGGCAATTGTTTGTGAATTTCATTTGCATACCAGAAAGACTAACATTCCTTAAAGCTATTCCATTTTCCATGTCTTTCATTTTTTATTGGTACTACTGCACCTGGAGTGCAACTGGAATTCTGTCATGATTAAAATCACTAGGTAAAATATGGCTATACCAAGTATTTGTGATGAAATAAAGGGGATAGAATGAAGACATGCATCCAAAGGAATATAAAAGAATAACTGGAAATTAACAAACTTGGAAAGTTTATTTTTTACTCTGAAAAGAGTAAGCCCAAGGCACACATTTTTAATTTATAAAATTCATTGAGGCAGGAAAGACATTCAGCATGATTTCTCTCCTGACACCACATAATCTCCAGGTGCTAGATCCCTTCAAACTACAACTGCAAGATTCCAGTGTGCATATGCCCCAGGCTTGGAAATATCTGAGTAAATTGGGCATACTCTAGAGATGAGCTTGCACGTCAAGTTAACTGTGAGGTTTCATAATTTATTTGTGCCTGAGTTGTCTTTGCTCAACTGCTTCTCATGCCTCCAGCCTTTGCTTCAGTTCTCCAAAGCTGACATACTTATCTATGGTTTTTTAAAATATACATATTTTAACCAGAAGGGGGGAAAAGTAATTTAGGAATCTATCCCTGGTTTCTAATATTCTTAAAAAGCAAGCATGTGAAAAGTTGCAGAGATGCTATAGTGTGTTTTCTGCCTTGAAATAGGGAGGAGAAGGGTAAGAATAGTGCCTCATCCCACAGAGCTCTCTCTCGTGTTTGATGTAGAAGAAGATTTGATCTGTTGCCCTTTGTCAGCAGAAGTGGCCATAGAAAGGGCTTCTGTAGAACTGCACAGAATGCTTAACAGTTCAGTATTTTAAGGTAACAAATAAAAATGCTGCGGACATGGCAGAAATTCAGGTTCAGATTGAAGCTTTGGTAAGTACCAAATCATGTGAAAATAAAATTATGTGCATAGTCCTTTCCAGTAAAATAAACTGGGTTTTCATCTGCAGTCTTAGGATCCAGCTTAGTGATGTGCTCAGAACCCTCAGACATCCCTTTGAATTGGCAGCTCATCAGATCCACATGGCTAAAGCATGTCAGCTTCTGTAACCAGCAGCATACCATCAGTGTTTTCAGGATCAGGTATTTATGATGTCTGACAGATGAAGGAATTTACAAAAGTACAGCAGCAGCAGAATGAATATGAGGAACAATAGAGTTAAGAAAAGCGGGATTTCCCACACTACTATCTTACTGCGTGTTTACTCAACTATACAACGAATAGTTTCCCATCCTGACCTCATGTCACAGCACAAAAACCCACAGAAAAGAGGAAAGAAAAGGAAAGAAAGGGATGGGAAATCATTCAGCAGGCATTGCTGCCCTAGGTCATAAGAGACGTCCTTAAAATGCTGTTCACAATATATCTCATTTGTATCCCCAAGTCTGCACATGTAATTCGTTTTAAAAGTGGTAGAAACTGGGAATATTTCTCTTTTCCACAAATCTGTTTTATTTTTGTTCCCTTACATATAATTATTTGTTTAGAAGATATTCTATATGTTTTTTGCTTTTGAGGAACAAACTCATAACAATTTTTTAAAGTGTAACACTTCTTTTTCAGTTTTATTTGTTCTATAAGTACTTTTAATTTGTTAGAAATTTTTCTCTTTGCTATCCATGCTTGATTTATAAATGTACCCAACTTAATAACTGAGCTGTTAGAAGTATATGTTTATTGTCTGATTCTGATAAGAAACTGCAGCCTGGCAAACTATAGGTCCTACTAAAATAAAAGATAAAATAGCCCATACAATCTGTGCATTAATGATACATTAGGACAAACTATTACAAAATTCCATACAATACAAAAGAAAATAAAATTGAAACAACTCAAGGACATTCAAAGATACATAGCTGGAGTGTTTAATCCTTTCTTCCCTGATTGCTGTGAACCTTCTCTCGTAGTTGGCCAGGCCCTGTTGAAACAGAGAATGCTGTGCCTGGAGGGTAGAATGTTTCCTCTTTGCTTAGGAGTCCAGACTGCATGTACACTGTCTGAGATTCTAAAACTGAGATCAAAACCAAGAATCACCTTCTCCTTCAGACTTATGTTAGATCTTAAGTGCTCAAATCTCAGCAGACGTGTTTCAGAGAGTGTGGCTGCATGATTCTCCAACAGCATCACCCCAATAGTTGTCTTCTAGTGAACTGATTAGCTATAGCTTAGTAGAAACTTGGGCTTTTGACTCTGCAGCCTGTGATGGCTTCCCATTCCTTTATTGCTGGTTTCTATAACACCGGCTTTGGAAGATCTGTACAAGCCTTTTGGGGAAATGGATCTGTTTCTTCACACAGAAATTCAGTGTGATCATCATGTGCTTGCAGAAATAGCATATCCTTCTAACTTATGCCAGCTTTTCTAACTGAGAAATGTCACTTTGCAGCAGCTGCTAGAAAGGGAGAGCTATAGGAATCCAAAACACAGGAAGCTTACTATACATGTTTTTGCTTCCACAGCAGGAAGCCTGACAGTCATGGCTGCGACGGTATTAACTTTCCTTTGACCTCCATCCCAGAAAGCTTGAGGGTACCAAAACCTCTCCTGCTGTATTCCCAGTTCCTTCATTATGCCAAGACCATTCCACAGCTTTGAAAGGACTCATGGCTTGTGACTGGGATTTCAGACAACAGAGAAGTGCCAAGTAAAAACTCACTCAAAGGAAGCTTCCACCTTCACAATGTGTGTAGCCACACCTGAGAAACAGGGCTCCAACCTGGACACATTTGACAAGGGCTGCATTATGGTCTAGAAAGAGGGAAAGAGAAATATCTGAGTTTGGGATTGCTTCAAGTGACTTTGTGTCTCTACTAAATAATTATGATAGACAACCTTTTGTTTAAGATGACTCTTATTTCCCATTTTGTAATGAACTGTGATTGAAGCAGAGTTGTTTGAATTAAGATTTATTAATTTCTGTCCCTTCCCACACTTTTTAGATCCTTAAACATATTGAATCCTGGAGAGAATTTTGTGCAAGTATCTTTCCTTTCTAAAGCATCTTAAATTTAAATTGAAGGACAGGCAGCATTATGTAACATCAACTTTATGAAAAGTATGCAAAGTTATTTTTGCATTATAACAGCTAGGTATACTTCTATCCCTTCTGCGCTGCCAGCATGAGTTGGAGGAATGAAAAACTTGAGATGTGCAAAAACTTTACTGAAGAAAAATATATCCACAAATAACAAATCAAACCCCAAAAAGATTTATAAAACTAATTAGTTTAAAAAAATCATTACTGAACATAAGTAAACTTCCTCCTCCATACACACTGTGTTTTTAAATCTTAACCTTTTTACAAATAATTTTGAAGTAGGTGTATGTAGGAGTAAAATATGTTTGCGTTTGACTGCATATGCCTAGCAGAAGCAGGAAATAATTTAGTTTAACTGATCTGCTATTTATCTGCAAAAATAATAAAACACATGCATTTGAAATACAAATTCCTCAAAGTAATCTTCTGGAGCTTAGACCAATTATAAGTTCATTAGCATTTGTCTTCAGTCTCATAAAACTAAGGTGATAGGTAAGAAGAAGGAGAAAGTAAGAGACAAAGAAATCAGTAAAGCCAAAAAGTTCCTCTAATGTGTGTTGGACTTACTGTGTCAAATTATTAATAATTCTATTCCTTCTTGTTCCCCTCCTCCTTGTCTCTCCAGTAATTCTGATAACTAGTAATTATTCCTGTGGGAAGTCTAATGATGACAGGAATTATCTACAAAGTCCCTTAGACCTCATGCACTAGCAGGAAAATGAATACTATGTAATAAACCTTATTTCTGAGAGAATTAATGTAAAATAAAAAGTTTTTAATAAAAAAACCCCATGAACTTTCCAGTATATATGCAACTGGGAGGAGAAGGTAAGCATTTGGTAAAAAAACACAGACTACAAAATGTTACAAAATATTGAAAAGTTTAAATTAATGGAAATATTTTAGACTAGTTTTTATTTTACTTTAGTAGTTTTGTCAGTTTGCAGCAATCATATGCCAGTTCAGAAGTACCTGTCTTATTTGCTTAGGCTAACTGACTTAGGCTGTCTGTAGATAGTGCCTGGCAGGAATGAGACATTTTCACATCATTTGATTTCAGTCTCTTAATACAACATAGCATGTTATTTCCCTTTGCAAGTGAAATGCATTTAAAATTTAGTCCTGATCAAAGAACAGTAAACTCTAAGGGATTTTTGGTTCCCCCCAAATTTTTTTGTCTGCATGGCAGTTTTCTCTATAATTCTGTGGTGCAAAATATCATGTTACTAAGGAGATAATCCCCATTAGATTTGCTAAACGAAAACAGCAGAACCTTATCTTTGCCGGAACATGGTATATGGAAAAAAA
>VXBB01000079.1:22542-68717 GCA_013399915.1 Illadopsis cleaveri | reverse complement strand
GAACATGGGTAATAAAAAAAAAAAAAAAAAAAGAAAATAAAAGAAAAGAAAAGGGGGAACAGAAACACAGCTAAAAAAATTTGAAAATAAATTTCATTATGTGTCACAGAATATTTCAGGTGGCTGCTTAGCAGCTGACAACAGAGCATGCAAAATAAGTGACTTGCTTTACAAAGGTCTGCAAAAATGAGATATACCTCAGTCGAAGTTTGGAAGCTTCCCACATTTCAATTTTTAAAAACCCAAGAAGGTTACTATTTTGCTTATGTACTGGAAGTAAATACCATTAAACCCACAATTTCATGGATTTCTCCATTTAGAATCAAAGGTAAAAGGTTTTGTAACAACATGTTCACTAACTCATAAAAAAAGAGCAAAGTATAGCTGCCAGTGAGATTCAAGGTGCACAGTGACTTTAACACTTCCTAGTCAGGATTTGTTTAGAATGATGCCAGTATATGATTTTCACTTCTCAAATACTTTGTTGACTGAATAATTCACTCTTAAATCTCTCTACCTGAAAAGTGAGAATTATCCTGCTCTTATTGGTCTTCCTAAGTCTATAGAATTCAATTAATTACTGATAGACTCCATAGGGATGGGTATGTACTTATTAAGAGATAGATAAGAATAAAAATAATTCATGGTTAAATTACTGTGGACAGAATAAGATCTCCCTAATCTGTGGCCATTCTTAATTGAACTAAAATGCTGTCATTTAAAGGAAAGAAATGCTTGCATATGTTTAATATCTTTTGCTTTCCAGACACAGAATAATTTAAATATTGTGAAGGACCCTCTCCTCCTCTCTAAGTGAGCACTTCTCTTTCCTGAACACTTAGGAAAGTCAATCAGGATGGCATACCTGGTTAGTTTAACAGTGTCAGTCCTTTATTTCGAAACTTAGGGAGTTAATAAAGATAAATCAAATCCATGTCCACACAAAAAATTAGTGCAGATAACCAATCAATTGTAAATTCACCCTTCAGTTTAATTCAGGTTGATTTATCAAGTGTCCCTGAAGATAGCAGGCATGTTATAAATCCCAGTAAAGAACCTAATCTGATATTTTCAGTTTATAGTGAAAAAATATGTTTAGGCAAAAATCTTGATGCCTGTTATTTTGACTGAGGTCTGAGTGTTAAACTTTTGAGGGCCAAAACCTTTTTATCCTGTTCAGAAAAAGGAAACAAAAACAACGACCAAACCAACAAAAAACAAACAAACAAACAAAAAAAAAAAAAAAAAGGGAAAATCAAACCTTTCTAAGGCTATGAGTCAATTTGAGACCATCTGAACACATAGCCCTATGGTTTTGTTAGCTTAGCCTTGTTTTTATAGTCTAAATTTTCTTTAATCTCATAGAAAATCAATACTGGCTTCTTTAAGATAGGGCCTGAGTGTTTGCCACTCACTTGAACTCTATGGACTACACAGAGATGACACACTAGAAATAAAAGTTAAGGATGTTAGGAAACTTTAAACTCTAGAGTTCAACTGTTGCAGAAATATTCCTTTACATATGTCAATTGTTTGAATTAGAAGTAACAATCCTCATTTTGATTTCTTATATGCCCTTTCCCTACTGTTGAAAAATCAATATTTCTGCCAGATACTATCATGTAAAAATAAATATTAAACACTGTTTCCACATAGGATTCAATATTTTACTTACTAACTTGGGAACATGAAGACATATAAGGGCAAACTGCCAACATACTTGCAGATGTAACTAAAACAGAGGTGTCTTTCCTAGTTTTGTAAATGTGCTGTAATTTAAATATTTAAATACATGCATGGGAGATGGAGTTGTATATATATGTAGCTCACACTTCAATACAGAAGAAAATGCTAAATTCATCCAGGACTAATGTTCTAATTGTCACTTCGCGTCATCTATAATATAGGACTGGATTTCTGTTTTAGAGAGAAAAAAAATGATTGCATCCATATAGAAGAGGTGATGCTAGAAGACACATGGCTCAGCAAGAAGATGGAAGGAAAATAAGGAGGCTGTGCTATCAGAAAATAGTTTCCTATCCAGGAAAAAAAAATGGGATATAGCCTTAGAAATTATGCCTCAGAAGTATAACCTTTAGTGCATAAATATGATTATGATATTTTCACTGAATTTAAAAAACTTCATGAAGTTGGGTAGATTAGAAATGTGAAATAAAGATGAGAGAAGACTGATTGCAGGTATCCTTGGAGCATAACTGTTTTTATGCATCTCCAAACTTTCACCATGTTAGCAAGAGATAACATAACCAAAGATACCATCACTACACTATTATTGAACATTGACATATTTGGGCATTTGATATTCTTTGGTCAAAAAGAGAAAGCATGGAAACTTTTATAGAAAACTCAATCCAAATTGCATTAGTTAAAAGAAAAAGCAGGGGTAACTAATTTAGCAAAATATTCTCTATAAAAGAAAATACTGCTATTTAAAGAAAAAGCAACATAATCATTCAACAAAACAGTCATTAAACAAAAATATTAATTTATTTTATCCATTTTCAGTGTCTCAAATTTATGTAACTATTGCTAGAAATGTTTTTGAATAATCAGAAAAAATTTAATAATGAAGCACTTTGAATCCAGTGAAAAACTCCTAATGAAAAATTTCTTGAAAATAGAAATGCTCCAACCAAATTAAGATGGATTTAAGTAATCATTGTTCCAACAGTAGAAAGATGTAAGAATCAGGAAATATTAAGACTTAGATAAATGATGTTTGCTGATGGCGATCTTTTTTTTAGTTCTGCTATTTATGGACTTTTCAACAGAAAGCACTTCAGTTTAAAGAGAAGGGTTTGTATTACTTAGTTTTACTTTACTGAAATGATGAAGGTCTCCAAACATTAAAGTAGTTGATAATAAAGTGCTTTCTACAACCACAATAGCGTTCAGAAGTACCAGTAATCATTACGAATTTATAGTCCCTGTGTTCAGTGTATGAAATATGAATTTAAAATACTCTTCTGTGTGGTATACAATCATCTTTAGTATCTGCCATAAACTTGATATGAAGCAACACTGCTTTTTTAAAAAAAATGAAAGAACACATGAGCACTCTGCAAGTTTTCTAAATCTACTTTTGCAGAAAGCTCAGAAAGCTAGGAGTATTTTCCTAGCCTTGACTACAGAAAGGTTATAAAATATAAAGTGCTCTTGGAGAATTAAAGAGAAAGGTCAAGAAAGGGGATTTTTTGGCTCCTTTCCCTTTTCCTGGATTCACTAAGGACATATGCATTGGTAGATAACCAAAGAGAAATCATCTGCATCAATCAATAATATGTAAATATATTTACACAATATTTGTTGAACGTGAGGAACTGATTGCGTGCTCCTATGGCCCAGCATGGAGTCTAGATCTCACTGCTTCCTGTTCTTTGCTGATCCTTTCCCACTGCTTTGTAGAAAGCTAATCCTACTGCACTGAGATGCCCTTGAGGAGTGCCTTCTCTTCTGAGGGTAAACTTGCTTTGGAAAGCAGACCCACCAGTTCATTCCCCTGCACTCTAATACCATCACTGCTATAAGAAATAAAGTACATGTTCCATGGGCTCATGGATTCAGCCCAGACTACAAATTGTTGGCACTGTCATTTCCCAAAAGATCATGGTAATAGAACTCTTGAAATTTCTTCACACAGAGTTTCATACCCTCGAGATCTGCATAAGAGAAGACATCCTGAGAATACTTGAGATAGGGATAGTGATTGGTAAAACCTCTGAACTTTTAGCAGATGATGATGATGGATGAGTGAAAGATGTAGAATATGATCTGAATGTGTAGACAGAGCAATGGCTGATGGAAATGGACTCATACTTTGTGTAAAACAGCAACACAGAGAGAACAGATTACAGCCATGGCCTATAATGGGAAATCCAGTGCTATCAAATCTTTGCCATTTGGGTTTGTGCATGATGTCTTTGGTTTTGAAACAGTTTGCCACATTTCCTGTAATGATAAGGATTTGTGATGCTTATTCCTTGGGAAATGAAGGGAATGATTGTATCAGCACCAGGGATGCACCAGCATTTTACCTTCACAGTTGGATTCTTAAAGTTGTTCAAGAATCATCTCACATTGCAATGTTATTCTGCTTTATGAAAAACTATCAAAAACAATGCAGCTGTTGTTTAAAAATGGTTTTTCTGAAGGGTTTGTTGCACTTCTGAGATCTGGACTCTGTTTTCTGCAGAAGTGTCTCAACATGACCACTGTCCTGCCTAAGGCCTGTCAATACTTTCTCCTTTAATAGTCTAGCAAATATCCTTACAGTCCACATTATCCCATCATTCTAGAAACATTAACAAAAGAACATTTTTAATTGAAAGAATCATGCAACATGCATGCTGGGAAATGGTGAAAATTGCTGGATAAAACATTTCTAGGTGGGACTATGGATCAGGTGCTACAATTTAGATACCAGCTATTGTGCTATCCCACAGAAGGTAAGAGAAATGCCTTTGTTAGTAGAGGGAATGAGAATGTGTCATGAGTTTCAGTCTTGGAAGAGATGTGACAGTCCACTCCTTCCTATTACCTAGGAAAGTTCTGATATAAAATCCTTTGTCAAATATTTGAGCACAAATTTCTTCCTCTCTCAAAAACTCCTTGTTCCCTACAAACATTGACATGAGCAGTTATTTTCCCAATGACACTAAAAAACACATTGGAGTGGTCATGGCAGAATATATGTAATGAGAAGAAGAATAAATGGGAGTCAGATGGTTACAGAATGTGTAGAAGTTGTCGGTTTTCCCTTTTATCTTTTATATTGTTATCAATTATTATTATCTACGAAGTAGAGGAATGTGAAGGAATCTGAACAGAAGTTTGTTTACCAAAGATATCCAGGGACATGATATTTGGAGTGTTAAAGATTAAAATAATGAAATAGGGAATAAAGGTCTGGAAAATTAGCTTATGGAAGGACTATTTAGTTTAGCTGCATGAAGGAGTAAGAAATCCAAAATGCAACTAAGCCATTCTGATTTCAGCTTAGCAACACAATTATTCACATTATTTTTTGATGTGTACCTGGATTTGTTCAGGGCTATGCCTGAAAATAATATATAAGTTCTAATTTTAATTAAATTTAATTTTTAAAATTTTAATATATAAATTAAAAATTTCAACCTCCATTAGTATCTTCCATGTATCTTCTGGCCTATCACAGTTGTAAATTTCTAACATGAATCTATTACTTAATTCTGCTGAAACACTGTTTCTGTTATCTGAAAAAATGACACTCAACTGCTCTCCTGGAAAAGGACTAAGAATGATTATCCCCATAGAATTCAAACAATTATGCCAGGTGTAAAGGGTCAGAGGGAGAGTTTTCTGCATACTTCCAACTTTTTCCTTTAATAACAATAAAACATTTTTCTTTAGGAGATTAGGATAATACACAGAGGTTAATCTGGGATTCTTTTGTATATTACAACTGCTGTGAGTCAAGCACTGTGAATCTTTCCCTGTAGAGGTTTATTTCACTGAATATGAGAGCATAAACTTCTAAGCATTCCAGTGTTAGGCACTTTAATACCACCACCACCACTCTCCCACCACCCCCCCACTTCATTAAGAACAGAGCAAAATTGAGAAAAACCTAATGAAAATTGATGTAAACATGAAAAAATGGTAACAAGCAAAGCTAAGATCTGGCTATGAATAACAGCATTTCACTCTGTAGCATCTTTGACACTTTAGAATTTAAATGTTCATCTGCTGTAAAGTCATTTTCAGAGTAACAAAACCAATGTTTGGTCTTTTCCCATCTGGAAGGGAATAACAATTTGCTCCTCTATCTTATCTCTTTGGATTAGTGCCCTGCATACCTCATTGGAAACAGTTAACACTTTCAGTCAAAGCTCTGTTAACCTACTGCCCAGGGATTCAATGAGTTTGAGTTTCCTATAACCTACTTTCTCACTCTCTTCATCACACTGTACTAAATATGCACATCTTTCAAACTCTTCCCAAATATTTGTTTGACTGAGAGGTGATTATAGTCATGACAACAGTTGGAAGTCTTCTGGGCTTTGATACTACTACCATCTGCCTCAAGTAACAGCAGTTTCTGAGATTGTTCACTTATTCTTGCCATAGTAGCAAGCCAATTTTGGATAAATATTCGGAGAAGGCAGCTTAAGTGATATTAAGCCTGTATTTCACTCACGGACTTTGATTGAAACAACAGGTATTCTCAAGAAGAAAATAGCAGAATGATGTCCAGATTGTGCTTTTATTGTTTTAAGTGAGTTTCCAAAACAATAAAAGTCTTCTGCTAGTCTGGAATGCTATAATGCACAAACAGCCTCTTCACAATGGTTTGGCTCCAAACTTGACTGAAAAACTGAAAGCCATTCTGAGTGAGTGAGCAGCTGAAATTTAATCAACAAACAAATTCAGCCACCATGTGAATCCAAATGCCAATCTGTATACATCTGAGGGTTAATTAGAATATAAGGGATAGAATAACAAGAATGACATGGGAATTGCTTGCAAAGTCAGTTGTTGAAAATTAAAAATAGTAAAGTAAGAAATATTTATTAAAAAATACAGCTATCCAAAAGCAGTAAGTTAAAAACTTCATCTAAATACTGGCAGAGATGAGTACAGTTCAAGGATTCAGAAAGGTTTGTGCATATCAAAGGTGATATATCCCAGAAAACTAATTTATTTTTCTGAGGTAATTTTAAAACTATTAAAAACCTCAAAATATAGAATCATTGCCTTTTATTTGTATAGCAGCTAACATCTGATGGACTTAGGTTTCTACTAGAATGTACCTACAAAACTAACTTGGATATAAGTGATATGAATAGCAGAAATTTCTGTGTGCAGATAGCAGAGAGACAGTGTCTAATTCAGTACAAAGCTCCATTCTGGTTTTGTATCACCTTGTCTCAAGTTTTCAATTTGTATTTTATTTTATTTGTTTGTTTGTAAGCTTGTTTAATTTCTATTTGCTCTTATACTGCTTCTACATTGCACCAAATTCCTGCTGAGTTCATGAGCTAGATACCTGTGAGAAGGCTCCAGGGCATCTAGGAGCCTACATGTCAATCCACTAACAGGCTTTACCTTACAGATTCTTCAAAGAGTATTTCAGTCCTTTTTTGTCCATTGATGCAATCTACTTATGCTAGGCTCTTACACATGGAGATGGAACGTTTCAGTGTTTGGAGGATTAGTCTGGGGTTTGGGAATTGAGCTTTCAGTTTCTTTCTTGATCCTGTTAATATCTGAAGCAAAGCAGTTGGTCTTTCAGTGACCCAGGGGATTAAAATAATCATCTGGATGTTACACTCCAATCCTTTCATATTTAAGTGTCTCAAAGAATGAAGCTATTATATTGTGAGGATAATTCAGCATCAGATAAGAAGCATCTAATATTTCAGAAGAATCTGATGATTTCCTGCAGATTTTTTTCATGCAATAAAAAGGATACAGACTTCCCTCATAAACCTTACCTTCTCCTGTCCTTCTTCATCTAACAGTAAAATTAAGGGAAGTGGTTGGGAGAATCCAGTGTGAAGAGAGAAAACAAAATGATGAGCACAAAAATTATTTTAGAAAAAAAAACAAGTCTTCCTGTTACTTACAGTAAAACAACATAGAAAGAAACTTATGAGAAGACAGGCTTTGTAACACAAAGAGGGTCCAAATGTGTTTCAAGCTTTCTAATCTGTTCTTTTATTGCAGTAACCCAGGATATGAACAGAATTTGTGGTCAACCTTCACAGAGCATGCTGATGTTATGCCATATGTAAGAACTGTAATGCTTTTCATCAGAAGGTTAGCTGGACTTTCTTAGATTATAGTACCTCTCTCCTAAACTAATTTCACTGCAAGTCTGCCCTGTAACCAAACTGCAGAAGTTCCCCTCATGTGATGATAGTCAATTTAAAGGAGGAAAAAAAAAGGAGAGGAAGCCTAAGCTGTAAAAACAATCCACTTTATTTCATCAAGGTCCAAATATTGTCTACTGCATGTGTAGAGCTTGGTCATTGCAGCTACACACAATACACTGGACAGCATAGTGGAGGGTAAATCTACCTTCCTGCCATATCGTGATTTTAGCTTTTGTTGTCAAATGGCAAATTGTCTTTCAATAATCTAGTATGGGTGGCAATAGTAAACTAGCTGAAAGACCAGAGAACCCAACATGAGCTGAAAAAACATCCTTAGGATCCTGAGCAGTGCTTGAGTATCTTGTCCCCATCAAGCTGTGTGCTGTCATGTCCATACTGCTGTGAGTCAGTGGGCCAGGTAGTGGAAAACTAGCCTAAGTATGTCTATGCATTTTCCATTATACATTGAAATCATCATTCTGCTCATTCAGAAGAAAAAAAATATACATTATGGTTTCTAGGAAGATAAAGTTTACTTTGTTCCATGTCTCTGCTCTCTTAACACCAATAAATCACTAACACCACTAAAAAGCAAAAATAATATGTTGTCAATATGGCATTTCTATATTCCCTCTGAAGAAAATATTTTAAATCACTGTGCTCTCTCAGTCTGCTGAAGTAGAAAATTGAGGAATGATTTGACAAAACATCCATCATAAGCTGGAGAATAAAGCAAAATCTGATGGATTGAGTTTATTGGGTTTTCTTTAAAAAAAATTGTCTTCAATATATTTGAAATGAAAATTACCCATGTTTTATATGTGTAGTTAGAATCAAAGACTAAATGAGAATAAAGTTTAAGGGGTCATATGTTATATTCATTTATGCTGTCTGTTTTACTATCTGTTAGCTCTCTACTACTTTTTAGGTATGCTGGCTAATTGCAAAAAAACCTCAGAAAGAGGAGGAAAGCATGAATTTTCTATTAGGTTTGTGTGAACTGGCAAGGGAAATGGAACGTGACACGCTGCAGAAAAGTTTGCTTCAGGAATTTCTTCCTGATTATATGTCAAGCAGTACACGCAGAGTTCATCTTTGAAACAAAAATAGAGAGAAATTATGTTCACATGGGTGGGATTTTTGACTTAAAAATTTATTTAAATGTTTGCATATAAGCCTTTTCCAGATATTTGTTGTGTAATGCACAGTCCCTTAAAATTATATCCATTTAAAACATTACTCTTTAGAATAGCATCACTGATTTAACTTTCATAATTGCAGCTCTCTGTAACATTTCATGTTTAACTGACATTTTTTTAATAGCATTATGTTCAGTAACAGATTGCAGTGTGGATTGCACTGCTGCTCTACAGCCAGTTAAACACTGATTAGCTCACAGCTGAAAGTTTTTAATAACATTTGCTCATTTGTCTGATTTTAATTTCAAAAATAAACTGTGTGATTTCAACCCAATTATTTGTGGGTTTTTTTGAAATATCTTAATTGGTTTAGAGAGATTAATGTGTTGGTTAATTGAAATATTACTTCATGTTAACAATTCCATCAAATGCCCAAGAAGGCATTATTACACCATGTAAAAACAAAACAGAACAAAGAAGAAGCTAAGCAAAGATCCGTGGAATGAATATTTTGTATGCTGCAGATATTCAAAGGTTATCCAGACTTTATAAGCACCTTTAGGCCAAGCTATGAAACCCATGGGATTTTATCCATGTTAGCAATAAGAAATCTGAAAATTATTATATTCCTAGGTTTTCAAAGGTCTGTTGCTAACTGATATAAAAGATTTTTTTGTTGCTTGTCTATGCACATGTTCTTATTTCTGAGATTATTAGATTCTAAGAAAAGACCTGCTGTGTTGTTATATTTATGGAATACTAGGATCCAGGTTTATGATCCTACAAATAAATGTGCAGTGTTGTACATGCCTGCTTATGTGTAGCTCAAGAGGGCTTATGAAGTGCATTCCATTCTGCTAGTATAATGAAAACTCAATGTAGTCCCAACAGTGCCCCAGGTTTTTGACCACCTAGATCTCTTGTCCCTGCTGCAAGCATGTCTAGTTTAATAATGTACTAATATATTTTCTCAGGTTCAAAGATACCAGTGGTTAAAAGATGTCGGTGGTTTGTCTAAACATCAGAGTTTTGAGTTTCATATACAGTTGCAGTAGCAGAATTTTGTTAATGTCTTTTTAAAGCAGTTGCAACTCCATAGTTACTTTAACTCCATAATCATAGAAAAAAATCCTGAGTTTAGGTGTAGTCCCTATCAACACAGATAACCAGGATTTTTTTTTTTCTTTCTTAATATTCTTAATATTCTTTTTTTCTTTCTTAATATTTGAACATCTTATTAACTTTACTGACCTGATTGATTTTTTGATTTCAATGCACTTATTATAAGAAGATATTGTGGGTATTTAACAACTTTGTTACACTGTTTCCACAGGTGTCCCATATAACTGCTGCACACAAAACTATATTTCCAACAGATTTAATCCACTTAATTCCAGGGAATGAATGTAGGGGAATGGCATCAGCTAAGTCACCCCTGAATAGCCAGTGCCCTACATTTGGAAGTACCTAGAAAAACTGAATTCTTGGCTAAGAAGCACAAAAAATTTCTGTAAGCTCTTTAGTTAATGACATTTGATATGATCAAAAAAAAGAGAGTGAATTTCCTCATGCCGCATAATTAACACTGTAATTTCCATTGAACTTCAAATATTCAGCAATTTAAAAAGGAGATAAGCAGATGTTATTTGTCTAATATGAATATACCTTTGGGTTTTCACAAGTACTTTCAACCTTGAAATGTTTTTACCTCTCAATGTGAGGGGGCAAAAAGCAGAAATTCATTAACTAAATCTATATAAAGAGGCAAACAACAAAAAAGTGAGAGAAACTTCTGGTTGTGGTTTTGTGGGGGCTGAATATTTATAACTAAGCAAAAAATTAATAAATATCATAAACAAAATCATCTCCTGAAAAGAACGTATGGAAGAAGGAATAGAAAGTCATAGTTGGAGAAGAAGGAGAGGGTGAGATGTAGAAACTGATAAAAACATTTAATCAATTGGCAAACAATGAGACCAGTTCTCAGAGTAATTTGCAAGCACTGATTTAGGTAACTTACATAACTCAATAGCTATTTAAATTGCAAAAAAATAGAATGAGAAAGGATTAGGAACTGATTAATAAAACCAAAGTAATATAAATTATACATATCACAATTAAACATCAATCCAATTACCATAACAAAAGAAATCTTGTGAATCAGCTGACAAGCATAAGAAAAGATTGACATATCTCTCACTGTCTTCAAGAAGACGAAGCACTTAACTGATTTCTGTTATTAAACTGAAATTTTATAGTTAATAATTTATCAACTACATGTTTACGTAGTTTCAGCATATATTCAAAAATATATATAATTGAACATATTTCAGTTCATGTTTAAAAATATCAAAGGGATATACAGACAATTTAAAATTAATACATTAATGAAAAATCTTTTTTAAAGTAAGTATTATTTTAATTTAATTTTCCTATATATATGCATCCCTCTTAAAGAAGATTCCCATCTTTCTTGATAGCACTTACACTAATATCACTGTTGAGTGCACAGGCAGTAAGGCCAAGAATCTCAAAAAGAGATTCCTACAGCAGGATGAAATATGTCCTTATTTAAACATGTCTATTTTCTCAGTCTGAAAGTTTTTATTCATGTTCACGATCTCACACTTTGTTATCTCAAATATAAAGAGATGGACATTTATAGAGCAAGTTCATCTCACACTAAAGGAAATTTCTAAAATAGGTCAGATGACACATACCTTAACAATTTTTTTTCCTCTTTTTTCCTTAATAACTTTTTGACTGTGATCTTTCAGATAGTTGTATATGCTTGGTTCAAGTCTAGTAGCCACCACAATTAGCCCAGCTGTTAGGAATACATAGAAGCACAGAACATATTATCTTTCCCAAAATCTTTTCTGAGAAATGCAAAGAACCCTGAAACTCCAGCAAATCACAAAAACTGAAAAATAACCCCAAAACCCCAAAAACAAACGGAAGGAAAAGAGTGTTTACAGCTGAGGTTTCTTTCCATTTATCAAAGTGGAGAGAAGAAATAATAAAAAATGAAGATAATAAAAAAACCCTGAGCCATTCTAATATCATACTTGTAGTATATTTGCTACTACTCTGTTATTATGATTTTATTTTAATAATTGTTGCTTCTAATTTTATATTTTTATAACAGCATTAATTTTGTTGTTAAAGCATAAGATCTTTTATAGACACCATTAGTTGATATTGCATGGATTTATTGAAATTTTAAATAAACACTAAACAAAAATAATATGCAAATACCTGTGTACAAAGCTAAACACAAAAGAAGCCTGTAGCCAAACACAATATAATATATGCTGAAGTTTATGCAATGTTTTTTTTGTTCCCATGAAAGGACTACACTAAACACAGTGGGCTTTTTGGTTGGTCTAGAGCAGGATAAGACCTTGCCTATCTTTGGTCTTGAAACTGGTGGAATTTGATCCTTTATGGGTCTGTTCCAATGATATATTCTATGATTCAATGAATTAATTGCGTGTATTCATTAGTTACAAAAGAAGCGTGACCACATCAAATTATACAAGATTCTTTTCAAAATAATGGTTAGCTTTTTCATCATGTGTTCTCAAAAGTTCATTCTTTTTGAATCCATATTTTCAAGCATTTTTTTATAACCATGAAGGCTAGAAATGTTTTTTCGTTAAGGTGAAAGGAAAGTGTTTCTGGTATTGAAAACGCTGCATTTCTTGCCAGACTGACAGAAAACAACTCAGGAAGAGGGGCCTGTGAACCATGTTGGACTCCTCTCTACCCAAGTAAAAAGTTTCCTCTTGCAGTTGGTTTGCTCTAGAAATCTGTAGGCACTGTTGGCACATTGTCAGTGGCTAATAGTATAGTGTATTCCAGTACTTAATCTCCACTCTGGAATTCCGCAATATCTTGAACACCCTTGATCACAGGAATGAGATAGAAATCGAATGAGAAAAATATCACTCCCAGAAATGCAAAATGTTTCATTCAAAAAGAGTATTTTGCTGTTACAGGGCATAACATAGGAATAAAAATAATATATAGATACACAGAATATTTAATGAAAGAAATAAAAGCAGAGTGTCTGCTTTAATTTTTTTTCTTGTATTGACTTAGATGTAAATGTAACAATTAAATTCTTAATGAATTTTAAACTTTGACATGGCCAGCCTAGAACAGATTAATCTCACTCAAGTTTTAAATGATGAGTTGTGATGACATGAAAACTGTCTTATATATCCCAGTGGAAATCTCAGAATTAGCTTCAGTTTATTATTAGAGGAGCTAACTTCAGGAAAAATCCCTTAATTTATTTTCTAACCACATGTCTGCTAGCGCGATGGAGTCTCAATGCAAGACTAGAAATCCTAGGACTTGCTAAAAGTCAGTCAGGTCAGTCTTCAAAAAATCTTCCAGGATGCTTAGGAGCAGTCTGTCTCAAGGTGTGTGGCAGCATCCTGAGTGCCTGGCAGTGACTGAGTTGGTGGGTATGCTCAGACAGCTTTCCCTTTCAGTATTCCCTTTGGAGCAAGAGGGTAGCTCAGTTGCACTTGGACTGCCCTTCCCCATGTGCTGTGTGGAGGACATGAAGGGCAAATATACTACTCTGCTCTTAAATCCACTCTCAGGACACAGGACTGCACAGCCAAACCCAAGTGTTTTGTTTATCAAAGCATCAGCTTTCACGCATATAAAAGTCTGAGAAAAAAAAAATAAAATAGCAAGATTAAAAAGCCTATACATCAACCAGGGGGGAAATGATATTATCAAAGGATACAAAGGATATTATCAATATTTAACAAACACGTTTCAATGGCACAGGCAGCAGAACAGAAATAAATTTGTTTCTTTTGTTAGTGCCAATTTAATCTTTTTTATGGATCTGTAGGTTTTGCATTGTTTCTAGCTATGCATCAAAAATTTCAGTGTATACCAGCTAGCCCCTTTAAGAACACTGTTAAAATCATATCCTTGCTCTAGTTGTTAGGTACCCCAAAGTGATAAATGTGCCTCTATTTTTAACATTTATGAAAAGATATTTGTAAACAAGATTATGTCTGGGAGCTATTTGGGCAAAAGATGTGCAAAATGACTGATGTCAACTTCTTTCCTGAGAACATTGCTGAATGCTGGTGAAGTGAAAAATTGATAAAAATGCAAATTATGTAAAATATTTCCTTACATCTGCTTGAACCAGCAGCGGAGCCTTCAGTGGTTAAAGTATGTCTACTGTCACTGAATGCCAATGGGAATGCTCTGTCGTGTGCTTGCACTTGTGAAATAAAATTTAATTTTTCGGAATAAGAAGTGGATTCATTTGTTCTCGTAAGACAAGATCCCAGTTATGAATTACAACACCACAAGGCATAATTCTGCCTAGACTCTTTTCAATGCTGATATGCAACTCGTAAGAAATTTGAATGTACTGATTATAACAGTAACAACACAATGCCTTAAACCTCTATATACACTTCTTTCTAGAGTACATAATCTCTTTCTCAGTTGAAAGATATTGGCCAGTGGTTCTGAAAGAGATGGAAAACAGCATCCTGGGGAGCATCAAGCACAATGTAACCAGCTGGTCAACAAAGTTGATTATCCCTCTCTATTCAGCGTTGGTGCATCCTCATCTTGAGTAATGTGTGCAAGTCTGGGCCCCACAATTTAAGAAAGATGTGGAAGTCCTTGAATGTGTCCAGAGGAAAGCAACAATACTGGTAAAAAAGTTGAAAAGAATGTCCTACGAGGAGCAGATAAGGACTCTGGGCTTGTCTAGTTTGGAAGAAAGCAGACTAAGGGATGACCTCACTGCAATTTCTTGAGGAGGTGGAGGGGAGAGGGAGATGCTGAGATCTTCTCCCTAGTATCCAGTGACAACATGTGTGGATATGGTTCAAAGTGTGCCAGTGGAGGCTTAGACTGGACACAAGGAAGCACTTATTTATTGAGAGGGTGGTCGAGCCGTGGAGCAAGGTTTCTTAGAGAGGTGGTGAATGCCCCAAGATTGTCAGTGTTGAAAAAGCATTTGGATAATGATCAAATTACGTGCTTTAACTTTTGGATATGATGAAGATGTGAGACAGTTGGACTAGATAATTTTTCCATTCCAACTGAAATATTTTATTATATTCTAAATAATATTAAGGAATATGATTATGTTGCCCATAGTCACTTATGTTGTGCCATCTTTGACAAGAGTATTCGTCTACATCAGTTCGTTTGCTTTAAATTGCATGATGTAAATGTTAATGTCATACAAGGTTATAGTCAGTAGTTATGTAGATCAACATAATTTTCACCTCAGATACACATAATCTGACATTTTCACTAGATTTATAACATTAAAAAAATTTTATTAAGGTAATCCAGGATTGTAAGCCTATATACAGTATCAGGTTTTCATGCTTTGCAATGGTCTCAGTAACTGGTGTTTCAAAGAGGTAAAAGAATTTTTCTGTACATAGCAGACAGTATGAAACTCTTTGGAACGGGGAAGAAGACACAGATTGAAGGATATGTTGCATAATCAGAAAGAAATGTGATATCAGTGTTCTGAAGTGAGGGAAAGTTACATGTTTTCATAAGGACACTGGTTCAGGTTTTTCTGTGAAAGACTATTCAGGATTTTTTGTATTAAATTAAATGAAATTGTCATGTTTGAGTCAATGTTCCTTCATATATGTCCATTTAGATAAAAGACTCAAAAAGTATTTGAAGATGGACAATCAGAGAGACACAAAAATAGTTATTTACCTTTGCTTTTATAGAAAAAAAAATATTATATGCAAACTGAAAAATTAACCCATATAAGGTGATATCATGCAGGCTCAAGGCATGTAAAATGAACCAATGATGACTTGATGACTGCAACAGGAAGTATCACTTTCAAAAATCTACTCTAAGACAAAAAGGGAATTTTCTTAGCCATTCTTAGTGCCCATTTGTCACCATATTGAAAAATTTCAGCCACACTGTATTTTGAAAAGTTCTGTTTCTCTTTAACTAATGCAGCTCTGTTGCCTTCACTGGGACTGTATGACCAATAGGGATTTGAATTAACTTTATTATTTATTTATTAGGACCTCTGGTCAGGAGACATGTACAAAATCCTTAAAGAACTATAGGGCTACTTTTTATTTTTAATTATTAGGGATCTTTTAAAACAGCTTAAATATTTAGGAATTCTTAAAATTTAGTATTTAATTATAATCTAGAACATATATATTCTAAATACATATATACGTATTACAGTGCAATTATGTTTCCCAAAATAGGTAAATATTATTTTTCTTACAGGGCTAAATTATATACTTAGTTTGCTTGTTGTAATCAGAGAGGAAAGAAGAGAGCAAATACATATTCCATAGTTGAACCATTCTTTATCAGTATATACCTGTAGGCTTACTCTGTGTAGACTATGAAATCTAATCTTATTATACAAAATGACAAATGAAAAACCTGAAAAGCTAAGTGTAGAAGATATTTTCTGTGTTATGGGAGTGGAGATGGTGATGGGAGAAGAAAGGAGAGAAAAAGGCAGGGGAAAAATGCTGTAGGAGGGAAAGATAATTATAGTGTGTAGACAGTGAAGAAAACGTTAAAAGCATACTATCAGGCCAAGATTAATAATTGTAGTTTAAAAGAGCCCAAACAACATCTATCTATTTTTTCTTCTCTACAATGAGTTCTGATTATTTTCTTAATCTGGCAAGAAAAAAAAAAATTGTAATTATATCCCTAATCTACAAAGAAAAGGTGAAAACAAACACTTATATTGCCCTTCTAAAGGAGAGGCTAGGCAAGGCTGGAAAGCAGAAATACAGCAATCATGCTAGTACAAGGTTTACTGTGTTAAAAAAAATTACTTACAGGATCACCTGGGAAAAGTGTAGCAAGCTTGTTTCAAATGGGTTGTAGTGAGTGGTTTTTAATTTATATCTATAGTGGGATCCAATTCTCAAGTTTCACACAAGATATTACAATTACATTACAAAACCAGCAGGATCCACTGTTTTGATTTAAGTCTGTAAAGTTCAGCTTGTCTTGAAAGCAAACTGTAATATATTTTGCTTCTACATAAGAAAAACCCCAAACAAACAAAATAAACCCAGATGACTCAGCTCTACATAAAGAGATAACTCATTTAACAAAAGTGATGAATGCAGTTTGCATAATCAAGCAAATGTTCCACCAATATATGGATGTACTCTTCTTTTGCAAACGGATCTCAGTTTTTTTGGCTTACTTGATATGGGTATATTTGTGAAGTTGTTAACATGTGCATTGATTATAAACAGTGAGAGCATTTAACATTTTAAATATTTAGGAAAAAATAATATGGGAACAGTGTTGGCTAATGATGTCTGTTCATTCATATGTAGCCTTATTCCTTGACTGGATGCAACATGAAGATCTGGGAGGAAGTCAGAGGGCCTCTGGAGAGCTTAAAATTATTAACTGCAAAGGAGAAGATAATTTAAGAAATGCTTGGGGTTCTTTTCTGGGTCAAAATAAGAACAGTCTGCTTCCTCTTTAGACATGCCAAGCTATTGTGAGGTCACCGGCTTAGTTGCATTTCATATCTTACCTACTTTGTCAATGACCAAAGCGTTTGAGAAATAAGCATTTGAGATCTGTTTCTAAAGTGTCTTCCTGAGGTCTTAGAAACCCCTCTTAGGCCTTACCTTAGTTTCAATCAAATATGGCCTCATCCTATTTCATCTGACAAAAACATGTGTCAGAGGAAAACATTGACATCTTTATTTTCAAAATTCTTTTTCCAAGTGTGTGTGGTTTTGACTGCATAACTCTTGTGAGTAATAAATATACACACACACACATATATTTATACACACATGTGTAATTCATTCTGCAAATAGGAGGGTATGGACTGATTGCCTTGTACATTTAGTGGACAGTCATCCAAAACCAGCTCATTACTTCTTAAGTCAGCGACAGGCTTATCTGGAAGAGGTGATTATTCAATGATCCCATGTTTGCAGCCAAAAAGCTTGTGCTTCCTGAGTTTTCTCCATATATAGATACATATGGACAGAGATACTGTGTACTAGGTAACATTTATTGGAATACCATGTACTATATGCTGACCTGAATTATTTGCTGTATTAAGTCCCACATTTTCAGCATTCACAGTGTCTCTGAGTCATCTGAGCTGTAGTATTATCAGGAGATGTGATTTTTTTCAGCACAGTAAGCCTGGCTAACTGCAGTGAAGCATCTCATCACTGTTTTTACAAACTGGTTCAAACTCAACAGCAGGGATAGATGAATCTCAATTTTGGCCTCCCCTCCCCTGCCTGAGAGGAGAGGCAGCACTTGACTCTGTGCCCGGCTGTGCAGGCTGGGGAGGAGTCATGTCTGCAGACCTGTGATGCCCACTCCTCTTACATCTGCAACTTGCTCCTTGCCAAGCCATTCACAAGGAAAGAGATTTGGCTCTATAGTGTGAAATCTGCTTTCCAAACACCTGTTCCAAATTTTTCCAGAAAACCAGCAGCCAGGTGGATGCTTATATCTTGTGGATGGGCTACAGCCTTCAAGTCACCTGATTGGGGTCACTGAAAAATACCAGTGACAAATACCAGCCTGCAATGTTCAGCAAAATACTCTGGATTTCTCAGAAGTTAAGAAAGAGCAACATTCCTCCCAAATCCATTCTTCATTTATTATCATGGATTGTGCGAACAAAAATTAAATAATAGTGTACAAAATTATGGACATATAGGAAGAAAATTGCCACTGATATTAGAAAAAAATGTGATTCCAGCTTGTGAGTATTGTGGTCAGAATGATGATGATTTGTAGTGTAGGAGAGAACAGAAGGGGGAGGAGTACATACAAATAAAAATCTCACAGAATTGTGACCTCTGAAACATTTACTGTAAACAACTGCTCATGAACAGTCTTGCATATATAACAATGAGAGGGACAAGCAAAACAAAAATTATTACCATTTCAATCAGATTTCAATCAGTTTCAATTCAGCTCAATTTATTTTTGCATAATTATTTTACAACCCACTCAATTGCAATTAACTGTCTACTTGGTCAACTTCTCTGAAAATTACCCTCTCTGCCCTCCTATAATGCTGTGTGTGATCACAGAAATTATTTTCATACCAAAAATAATTTTTAAAGCTGATTTTTAATGTTGGATTTGATTACCAGTGCAATTCCTACTTTCCAATCTTACAGACACTTTATCAGCTTTTGCGTCTGTCCTTCATTTCTCTGTCAAGGCAGTGAAAATCACAACCACAGGAAAGCTTTGCACAGCCACACCTGGCAGCTCACCAGTAGCTTGCTTCAATCCCCCAAGAGAAGCAACTCGCAGCATAACTAAAATGAACCGATCTGATGCTACTTTCATTTCACCACTTGAGCAACACTGAACTCATCTCTCCTGCTTTGGATTTCCAGGCTGCAGTGTGGGCTGCATTCCCTCTGGACAGGTGAGATGTACGTGAGGCAGAAGGCAAGTGTGATAACTCCCCTGTACAAGCACAGGCAGCTCTCTCTGTACACGTCAGTAATCAGCCAAGCTGACATCTGACCCATGACAAGGTTGTGTCCTTCTACCCATTCACTGTAATCCAGTGCTTGCATTAGAAGCTTAAGGACACAGTTAGTGTTTGCTGATCTAAACAGACTTCATACACACTCTTTATTACTCCAAAAGGACAAGTACTTCAGATTAAATTCCCCAGCTGAAACCTCATGGTTATTTAGACAGAGAAAATGTCCTTTCAGCAGCTGCTGCATGAGAAACTCTGTTCTGAGAAATTTTGCAGCCCCAGCTTAGAAGATGGCAAAAGTAGCAAAATGAAACTCACTCCAGCATATATGGCCTTTGTTTAAATGTTTATTTCTTAACTCCAACTCTTGCCATTAAAAAATAGCATGCCACAGGATCAACAAACATCCATAATTAAGTCTAAATGGTTCACAATGGGCATAGGATTTACAAAAATTAAATTTTGATATAGATTGGCCCAATACTCAAAAGAAAACTACAGAAAAAAAAAAAATAGCTTAATCCCACATATGCTTTTCAAATGCTGGCACTAGGGCCAGAAAACATTCCAGTCAAGACACTGCACAACAGTCTCCTATTTATTGTTTTCCAACATTTGCAGAGGGTCTATGTTATTTAATGTATTTCTGGCCTGTATTTAGAGCTGCTGACTGCTAACAATGTGAGGAGTCACATTCAACTCTTCTCTTGCTTAGTTGCATAATGTGTATTGCTCAGGGTGCAATGCACTTGGGCAACATCCAGAGCACACCGTTAGCATACCTAAAAATATATCAGCTGGCAGAAAGATGTATTCTTGTCCTCCTTCTGTGGTGGTTGTTTATGACACTATTTAGAAATCTAAACTTGGAAGCTTGCATTTTGAATTTATATTTTTTTCCAGATTTGCTGCATTATTGCAGGATTATTATCTACTGTAGTATGCTGAGGAATCCTTTTCTTGTTGCTCTGTATTTCTTTAACCCAGACTTGTTCCTGGCTCTCTCTAGAACAGAGCCTGCTTTCAGAAATTCCTCAGGAGACTGTTGCAGTAGCCTTTTCTTGCTCATATGGATAGGCCTCAGGTGTCTGTACTGTCACTTTGCTGTCACTGACATGTCAGCAGACACATTCCGCCCATTTTGATATTTCTTTGACAGTAAGAAGTAAAATCCTCCAAAATAAAAGCAGCTTTTTTCTCCTCTGACTACAGAAAATTGATTATTTCTTTAAATAATAGTTGTGGGCTTTTCCTCAACAATTTTATTATCAGCAACATCACCAAAAATGAAGAGAGTACAGAAAGCTACCTAACTAATAGTGAGGTTACAAAGGCTGATTTTTTTTAAAATTTTTTCTTTTTTGTTTCTTTTTTTTCTCCCACTAGATGCATTTGCAGTAAACACAGTCTGTGATACATTTAGCTTGCTGGTAATAATCCATTCATGATTCGCTTGGGTGAACCTACCTATTTCTAGGACTTTCTGTCCTCACGTACTCCTAGCATTCATCCCCTGGGAACTCTGTACTTAAAAAACCCTTTTCATATAACTTCATGAATACACTTCTCCAGAGATCTCACCTTAAGCATTTTTAATAGATAAATAGAAAAATAACTTTTCTATACACCCTTGGATTTTTCCCTATACCACATTTACCCCCATTTGAAGCTAGATCTGGGGATAGATAGTGCTTTTGAATTTCTAAATCAAATATTCTGCAAATTAACCTGTCATTTATGATGCCTTTGAATACATCTGGGAAAATGGTCTTCTGTCTTTCCCAAAGGAAAGGAATCACAAAGAACTTAAACCACATTTATACAACCTCTAAATACAGACTGGAAATATAAGTCAGACTCCTTTGAAATCTCAGGTCTTTATAGACTTACCAGATTAGAACATTAAAGGAAAAACAAAACAAAAAACAAAAAGCAAAAATCCCAGACAAACAAACAAACAAAAACCAGAAAAGAGATCTACCTGTGAACATATAATCATATATACATTCTGATAAAAAGCATGTTTTATTTGACACTAATAAAATAATTCTCCACAGGTATTGATGCATTTCATCTTCTTAGCTGGCATGCTGGTAGAGAAAGGAAAAGACAGAATAACTCCTGGTGAAAAAGTTTTTCTTTCTGGAGGAAATGGAAATACAGCCTACTACTTAAAGTTAAAATAGCCCCTTTTTTTGCCCAAAGGCTGCTCCTATTCTTCTTGTATTGTGTTAGTCTCCAGAGCAGGTGAAATGCTTTAATATAGGTTGAAAGTCTCTGTACATGCCAAGCTGCAGATGATCCCCTGTGTCCTAGACAGGTACTGCACAGACTCACACCATGACATCTTAGTGTCCATGCCCAAGCCTCTGGCAATTGTGTGGAATTAGATAAAGGAAAGTCAGAAAACCAACCTGAACCTGAGCAGTCATTCAATTATCCACTCACACAGCACACAGATCTTTTCACAGTATATTTTTCATGCTGGGTCCTGAAAGATGCCATCATTTTTTAAGCATGTGTTCATTATCCTTGCAATAGACTGATACAACAAAGGTGTGTGGGAGGGAGGGCTACTAACAAACAAGGTAACCTTCACATAATAGGTAGCCATAGTTAGGCAAAAAATGTTTAGAGTGCTAAAATTGCATGAAGGTTCAAAAGGTGAACCAAACCCAAACAACCAAGTCACCAAAAAAGATAAATTAAATAAAAACAAATCATATACGCACATAACCCAAGCAACTACCAGCAGCAACAAAAACATATGAGGGAGTGTGGAGAGAAAGAATTATTAGATCACTAAAATGTGGATAGGATTCAGGCAGTAGCAGCCATAAATCACTAGAGACCAGCAAAGTACATTGGAGAAATGTCAATAGATGTTTCCCAGGTTCCTCTTTCTGCTAAAAGGTGGTCATCCTTTGTAAGTGAGATAAAAAGAATAACAGTCTAGACCTCTAACCTACTACCCCATGAGAGAACTAAGAAAAGAGATACAGGTCACAAATGGCAGTTTGGATTGCAAACTGAGATTATTATTTAATTAATGAATTCAGTGACAAAGTAATTAATGGTATTAGAGGTGTATAATCACACTTGCTTTCACTGGTATGTGTTACAAGTCTTAACCTCATTTATTTTAAGGTGGGTTCCCGGTTTTCAGGTGGAGTTTCAGTGTAAGGACTGCCATTTAGCTTTGAAGCCACAATCTCTAATAGAGACTTTTACTTCCCCTTACAACTTCAAAGAGAAAAAATACTTTAAATATCTTTCATATCATAATAGAGGAAAATGAAAACCCAATTTTATTTGAAGGTAGGCATACTTGGCAACAAATAGATTATTTTTAAAAACAATCCAGAATATATTGTATTTTTAAAAAAAATTTTCCAAACTTAAATCAGTATTCATGGGCATCATAGTATCTATAAAACTTCTTGAATCAGATTAATGAAATAAACCAGAATTAGGAAAGACAACCAAGAGTATGGCATTTCCCCCTGGAGTGCTACATGCTTTGAAAGACACTGCTTGCCTTAGCTTACAGTGTAAAATGTATCCAAATGCATGTATTCTATCACCATCTTCATAAACTGTTAAAATCAGGTAGGACAGTGTTCCTTATCTCCTTCATGACTCATCCCTGATAACTCCAGGGGATATCTTCTGTTAACGGGCCATTGAGTCTCACTGCATCAATCTTAAAATTACATCATCCCATTGTGAGATGCTCCACTAGGGGGAGAAACCAAGCATTCCTACCTGGATATAATCCAGGAGCACCAGAGTCTGCCTTTTCCATTGGATTCCCAGAGGAAGACCAGACCCTTCTACACCACCACTGGATCTTCGGAGAAAGACTGCTCCCTTCTACAGGATCACTGCTACAACAGAACCACATCTGTCACTCCAGGGAGATTGCAGTCACCATTTAATCAGACTGCTACCAACACCCTGACCAAGAGAGTGTCAGATTGTATTCTGACCCTGTCAATGTTTTTGGTGCTATTGCATTTATTTTATTTTTTCTATTAAATTGTAGTTCTAACTTGGAGTCTCTCACTGTTTTTCTTTCCAGCTAGCACACTGCCTAATACATTCTTCTCTTTAAAATACAAGTTTTTAACTGAAGGAACTTGCTACTAGCAGAAACGTGTATTTTGAACTTTCAAAAACCTTAACTAACTGCCTATCTACTTAAACTGCACAGTAATGCTCACAGGAATCAAGAGGATTCTATTCTTATCAGGTGTGAGTGCAGTCATCTCCCCTACAGTGTTGCCCTGTTCTACCTGCACTTTCCATTTCTGCAGTGCAACAACATTAATAGTTTTCTTGGTCACACAAGATGAAATAGGAATCTGAAAATATGTTAACAGTTTAGACTGCCCTTGCAATTTGGTACAACTGCTAACTCTGTACATAATTGTTGCCTGGGAAGAATATTCCCAGAAGCACAATTTAAAAATAGTTCCAGTAGTTTATATCATTACCATGTCTCCCTAAAGCTACTCATTTGTTGGACCAAAAGGTTTCCAATGGTGAGAGCCAATAAAATCTTCTGAAGAAATTCATTCATGAAGTCAGAGTACTAGGGAGACATCCAGCAATATATCCTTTATTTGCCCTCAATAATGAAAAGTTAACAGGAGATTTCACAGGGCCAGAACTTCACTTTCCAGCTTCTTAACAGCTTAAAGAGTGCTCAAAAAAAGGTGATTTTTTAAAAGGAAAGATATCACAAGGAGTATCTTTCCTCTGCCTGCATTTCCAGCTCTGTGTTCTGCTAATCAGATCTCACATATGAAAAATAGTCATATGAAGATGATAACAAATGGAATCTCTGCCTTAAACTGAGGTATATTGCTTGCCTTTTTCCTTAAAACCAGACCTCTTTCTTTCATAATCTTGACAGGAATTTATGTATTAGAAAATCTCAGTCATTCACAAAAGGCTTAGCATATGGAAACATAGAGGTGAAGGATACAGAAGAGAGATGCAGGTGGCTGAGTTGCAAAGGTAAAATGGAAGAAGAGTAATACAAAAAATTCCAGCAAGCATAAAAGATATACAGTAAAAAGAAATGCAGATATATAATCAAATGGGGAAAAAAAAAAGGAAAAATGGAGCAACCTCTCTTCAAATATGTTTTTTGGGACCAAATCTTCCTGGTGTGCCTACTTACTTACTTGTATCTCGCAATATTGGACCGGATTATTTCATTGATCAATCATCAATGTACATAAATTTGTATTCCCATATTCAATAGGGTCAAAAGAATGAAATATCTAAGTAATTGGTATTAAAGATTTTTAGCAAACCAGACTCATTGTAGCCTCCAGTACATTAATGGAAAATCAGGGAAATCATCAAAAGGCACTTTTTTGTAGTTGCTGGAACTGTTGCTGCAACTGTTGGGTTGGTTTTTGTTGTTTTGGGTTTTTTCTGTTTAATCTTTTTTGTTGTTGTTTTTGTTTGTTGGTTTTTTGGTTGGCTTTGTCCATGAAGAAAAGAAAAAAAAAAAGTGGGAAATTTGTTTATGCAGTGATGCTGTGAGTGCTAATGGATGAAGAGTAATGAGACTAGCTGGAAAATAACACCTATATTTACAGCAATATTTTTCAACTGTATGAGATGAGGCCACACCTTGTGTGATGTGCCCAGTTCTGGACCACTCAGTTTAGAAGGACCTTGAGATGCTTGAGCGCGTCCAGAGGAGGCAACGAGGCTGGTAAGGGGCTTGGAGCACAAACCCTGTGAGGAATGACTGAAGGAGCTGGAGTTGTTTAGGCTGGAGAAAAGGAGACTCAGGGGTGACCTTATCACTCTCTACAATGCCCTGAAAGGTGTCTGTAGCCAGGTGGGGGTTGGTCTCTTTCTCTAGGCAGCAACTGGCAGAACGAGAGGACACAGTCTTAAGCTGCGTCAAGGGAAATGTAGGTTGGATATGAGGAAAAGGTTTCTACGGAAAGAGTGATAGAGTATTGGAATTCTCTTTTTGGGGAGGTGGTGGAGTCACCATCTCCGGATGTGTTTAAAAAAAGACTGGATGTGGCACTAGGTTACATGGTTTACTAAGGTGTTAGGACATGGGCTGGACTTGATGGTCTTAAATGCCTCTTCCAGCCTTACGATTCTGAGTGATTCTGTGTGGAATCTCCAGACTGTTTCATCATATTACTACTTGTGCTGACAGCAGTTGACGAGTACTTGATGAGGACAATGGTGGTTTAAGCCAACACTAAAGTAGAAACTTACATGGAAACAGAATTTTAAGACTCTAATTCCTTCCTGTTAGTTGCCCTAGCACAATTTTATGTAGTCAACACATCTATACCTGTAGGATCAATAACAGGGTCACTACAGAAAATTCACGAAATTAGTGCAGATGCATGCAAGATTGTCTTAAGTCTTGTTGGGTTGTTTTATTCTTTTTGCATCATATTGCACTTCCTCTATTCTTATTCCTGTCACATTTTATTGCACTACATTTTAACATATTTACTTTAGATTGTAACTGGTCTGTTTGCAAAAAGTTCTTTGTTTTATTTCTTGAGATACTTGTTTCTTTAAAAGAAAAATAAAATCCTGTCTAGGATTTTCAAATAGGTGAATAGATATTTTTTATTTATTTAAAGATTTTATCAATATAGAAAAAAAATCACTTGGGAACTTAAATTGCATAGAAAAGCCTGAATCACTACAAAACACGAAGATTTTGGATAACATTTATGGCAAGAGGCAAACAACTAAACAGATAACAGATGCAATAAAAGCAAAAATACATAAAGTACAATTCATTCCTCAGTGATTACAGCAGACTTTTCTCAACAATGCAAACAAAAGCTCACAGATCAGGGATCATTAGGAAGTGTTTATCCAGCTCAAGTGCCTAAACATAGTGTCACTATGAATCTTTGCACCCTCCAAAGCTGGTTCTCCACAAGGATGGGGATCTTCTCTTGGCTATGTCTGGCAACCCTGTGAGGATTTTTCAGACAACCTAGTGCACCTTAAGTGGCACTGGATATCTGTGTTTGGGCAAGAGAATTGCTGCCCTCTGTCATGAGGCATATCACAGATACGCTTTTACAACAGATGATAGCATCTAATCACATTGACTGGATTTGCATTCTTCAGAAGAAGCAATGTAAACAGCAGCTGTGTTTATAGCAAATGCAGCCTTCATCAAACAGCCTTAGATACGGTATATATTCTTGGAAATCTCTCATGTTTTAGCTCAGAGACTATGTTCCAGAGCCTGACTAATGTCTCCTCAGAAAGTTTTACATCCCCAGCTACAGAAGAAATGGTCAAGGGTAGGGCACAACCAGATGGTTTCTTACAAAACTACCAGTTACTTTTCTGTCTGTATCCTCCCTTCCTGCCCTCACGGAAGTCTGTCCCAGTAGTCCTCAAATGGTTTAAGGAAATAATCTGTAACTAGTGGGAGCAAGAAAATGTCAAGTGTGGAATAGGGGAAGAATCAGAAAGTATCTAAGGAGAAAAATTGGAAAAGATATCTAAAACAGACAGCCTTAATGGGCAGTTAGGAGATCTGGTGGGCATTTAGTAAGGAAAAGTCTGAGACTAGGAGTACGAGCTAGTACTGAGAAGATGCTGGAAGTTGACAGTGAAATAAAGCTACTTGAGAGTCCAGTCAGAAAAGCAGAATGCAAGGTGTAATAGGGAGATGTTCAGAGCAACTGTGCTGATACTTGACAGAGTGACATAGTCATCTTACTTACCTACCGCATATACTAGTGAATAGATAATTATTGTCTGGTTTAAATTGTTTCCATCCTGCTGACAGAATCTCTTTCACAGAATAAAAGACAGCTGGAAAAAGTGACCCAGCCAAGGAGGGTCATTCTTTTCTCTCTGTCATCATCATCACTATTACTTTCTTTTTTACAGGTTCTCGTGTGTGCCAGCATCCTTTTGGAGACTTTCTGGTTTAGAGAAGACATTACATACATCTTTCCTCATCCCCTGGTGGTATTTTTCATTGTGTTTCCTCTGTGTTTCCTGCTAGAGCACCTTGATCTCCTGAGACTTTCCTGTTCTCTCCTGTGCTGTTAAGTCAGTGCTGGCTATGTTTTTTACACACTTAATATCATCTCTTCATGGATATCCTACCCTCATGCTCTAGAAGCTTCTCTGCACAAACAATTGTCATTTTTTCTCAGATGCAATTTCTTGTTCCTTCATATGCTTACACCCCTATCTCTGTGCAGCTACCAGGACAGCTGCCCTGGCTCTGGCCTGGATAGGGTTAATTTTGCAGGGGTTTTGCATGTGAATATTTTTCTTTTCTTATACATTTTGCTATTTGTATTGTTGCTGGGTTTGTTCATTTTCTTACATCATTGCTGTTTCCAGTAAATTGTGCTTACATTAACCAGTGATCTTTGCCTTTTTTTGCCTCCAATTCTCCTCTCCAGCCACTTGTGGAAGAGGTGAGGGTGGGGACGAGGAAAAGTGGGGGATGGACTGAGTGGCTGCATGGATTTGGAGAGCCGTGGGAAAACCAAATTGAGGAGTACCATTCCTAAACCATGACAACAACACAAAGAAGCAATCTTTATAACTGAACAGAAGTTAGCACACATTGTAAATCACAAAGAAAAAGTTAAATGTTTTCCATTACATTTGTTAAGGATTGAATGAATCCTTAGATTTCTGTTGTGGCAATTCTAACCTGAAGTTGTTTCCTCACCCGTGTGTTTCCATATACATGTCAACATTTACGCCATTGATCCAATACAGCCTATTGCAAAAGGCTTGTGTAAACTTCTCTGCATCATTAAGATTTTTATATCAAGAGATGGATAAGAGCTAACAGCATCAAAAATGAATATTTGTTTCCATAAAGAACGCTGGTGTCTTATTAATTTTTTTTTGGAGAACATTATATTTTGAAATGGCTGTTCATTCAGTTTGACATTTTTTTAATGTTTCATTGTTTCTGGTCATTGCAAAATATGTATGCATAAGAAGAGTTTATTTTTCTTGTGTTCATTTGCTTCTACTGTCTCATAATCATAACAGAACAATAAAATAGACAAGGATCATAGTTAGTAGGTAAAATAAATTTTAAAATCTCCCATACAGTTTCCATTTCTTCTTAGTGTGACATGCTGAAACACAGACACTCTTGTTGGGTATAGAAAAAGTGTGGGAATGTTTACAGTCATTTTGGGTTGCAGCCTTTGGTATTCTGCATGTCTGAATCTGACACTGCAGGGCCCAACCCATTCAGGTGATTCATTTCCATAGCAGACAACACTGTGCTGTATGCAGGACCATCCTGTTTGTGAGAATCATCCTCAGTCAGGTGTGCTTTCCCTGCCTTACTGAACTGAAACTTCCATCTATTTCATAACATTCCTCATAGCCTAAAAAGATTCCTTAAAAGAAGAAGAAGATGCTATAGTGGCACAGAATCAAGTACCAGTATGCTGAGATGTTTGTAAGTACAAAATGTTTATTAGGTGTCTGCTACTGGATCTGATGGAATCATGGCAAGCTGATGCTTCAAACATGAAAAGGTGAACAAGAAAATGTCTGGGGAAGCTCATCAAATACTTTGTAATATTGTAATCTAAAAACCTGAACTAAACTTTTCACTGAAAGAAAGCCATAGTATCACCATGGTATCTGTGACCATCTGGGTCTCAGAACTGGCCTGCATGCAAACCACAAGTGGCTGAATATTTTATAGAATAACTCTGGGTGTTGGGCTGTCTCTGTTATTTGGTGTCCAGGACAATCTATGCTGAAAAGGCCTTCCTGCAAGACTACTATATGGCTCATTAATTATTTGCTGTATACAAGTCAAATCCTTGCTACTGGACAGGAGCCAGCTCTGTGAATGAAAGAATGGCTCTGATAACAGCTTCTCAAACCTGAGAGCTAGAGCAAAAAGGTGAGGGTACAGATGTGGGCTATAGGGTGTGGACATAGAAGGGATGATATTCTATGCTGAGAGAAGCAACACAAATAATTTTGGGAACCATTCTAGATTGAGTTGTCTTTTTGCTAAGTAGGAGTAAGGATAGCCTCCAATTTTAATTTTATTCTAACACTGAAATGGTAGTAGTGGAGTGGTTAAAATTGTCCCATACTTAGAAAGTTGTATTTCTGACATTATTTACATAACCTAGCAGAGGACTGAAGATTTATCCCATAGCTGCAGTTTAAATGAGAATTGTGAAGTTCTTTGCCTGCCTATTTCTTCAACAGTAGTTGAAGCAACTGACCACTAAATCTGAAGCTCCTGTGATATTTCAGCATGAGCAAAGGCTTTTTTATCCATCCATTCTAGACCTAGTATTTGAAAATCTCATTATGTATAACAACTGTTCAACTCCACCTTCCAGTTAGTCCTTTGCTCCAGCCTGTGCATAAAAAATATAAAAATACCAGTAACTGTATGTGAAGTTTAATCTCTCTCAGAAAGAATAATCAAAGACATCCTGAGAACTCTTTTTTAAGTATTTATTACATGTTATCCACTGTGATTGTGCTTTTTTGTAATAAAGCCTTCATTGGCATTAGTTGCTAACTTGGTAATTACGTAGATACAATTCCAGAGATTGAACTTCACAGCATTTTCCTCTTATGTGATTTATGATCATTGATCATTTCAGTTAGCAAAGGCTATGCATCTTGAAAGTGATCAGGAGAGAAAATTCCAGTCATTTTAATCAAGGAAATTGGCAAAAAGAGAAAAAAAAAATAACCTCCACTTTTCATGTCTGATCACGAGATAACCACAGGGCATCACATTTCAGGTTATCCTATTGCATTATTATCATCTTCATGCATCAGGTTGCTGGGGCACCCTTGTGAGTAACAAGAAGTCGGTGATGGTCCTGTAATCTAACTTGTTTTTCATTCAGGTGGTAGCTCATCATTGCTTTGAGTAAATAGTGATGCCCATTGGATTTCAGCCCATATAAAATGCAATAAGCCACATGTTGTTTGTGGAGAAAAAATAAAGATTGTCTACTACAAGGTTCAATAAACATTTTTATTACCAGACTGATTTGATTTATTTCTAAACGATTTTTTAATATTTGCATAAATTTTTTCATGTTTGAAGTTAGCGATTTATATAAAGGTGTGAATAAGAACTTGTAATACTTGTGTTTTGGGGGATTTTTGTATTTTTATTTCTTTGCTTTTCTTGGGGCAGTTTTACCAACCTGTTCATACTGATTTATAGCCCATCAAAAGACAATGAACTAAAACGTAAGAAATCTTGCTGTAACATAAATCTGCATTTTTTTTAAACTACGTTGAATTGTGATAATTATAATGAATATTAAACTAATTAGACTTGTTCTATGTTTACTAGTAATACTTTTCTTCTGTGACTGTCATTATCAGTAAAGGCATAGCCAGTTGAGTAAGTATCTTTCCACTTCAGTAAAAATACAAAGCATGACAAATTACACAAGACAAAAATACTTTGAGCTATGATTTATAGACAATCATTCAAAAAGTAAGTAGAAATATGAAACAGTTTGTAATAATTAAACACGCATTATTTAATTAAATAAGGGACTGGATTGTCACATTTATCTTCAGATATTAATCCTCCTCACTAGACCCCTGAGCCCAGAAATTTGATTTAGAAATCTCCCTGAATTCAGATTTGTCTTCAGAAAAGAATAAGAGAAGAATGGGAGAGAGTGCAAAATTATAGGCAATCCGTCTAGATTGGTCAAGAGCAACAGTAAAGAAAATTTTTTCTTACATTTCAGTTCATCCACTTACTCTCATGGTCAGAATGAGATACAGCTGGAAAAACTGAATGCCAGTCAGTATTGTGGGTCCAGCTTTCTGGGTGTGCTTTCGTGTCAAAAAAGTAAAAAAAAAAAATCTATTACAGGAGTTCTGGCAGTGCATGAATTCCAGCATCTCAAATATTGACAAATTATCAAATTTGGGAGAGCAGTATTGTCCCACTAGCAGGTATCCAAGGTGGCAGCAGCACTCAGGGGTGCAGGGTCAGCTGGAGCTGCCCCATGCTCTACAGAGTTGGTTCCAGTGGCTCCAGAGGCCCCACCATAGGCCACAGCTGAACATGTCAAAAAAATGTTTGAAGAAAGTCACTCATCAAATTTAAAAATAACATATTTAACAAGTATTCATGGGAAAGATACCTTTTACTGCGGTTAGAATGTAATTCGATTACCCCTTGAGCACAATACAAACATCTACCAGACAATTTTTTAGAAGTTCCTATCAAATTTACCTAGCCAGTGGGTGGCATACTTTTTTTCTCTTCTTTTAAGATTTATTTAATTTTTATGCAACAGTTTCTTCTTAAGTAGATCTAAGAAGACCACATAGTGGCAGAAAGGCCTGTATTCTGGCAATAAGGTAAGTGGGAGCCCTTTCTGTTCATTGCAAAAGGTGAGCAACAATTAGCAGTCTGAACTTATATTTTCTTTGACATTACATTATTTCTTAATTAATAAAACATTTCAGAATAACTAGGACAGTATTTAAAACCTTTCTTTCCATGCTGAAATTTAAGATCATAGGATGAGAAGTTCATTCAGTTTTGACCAAAATGAAAGTAGCCAGTGACATGACAGGCAGAATCAGGAGCTGCCCACTGTACACTGTGCAAAGTCATCACATTCAGGGCACAGTCCCACATATCTCATCGGGGTTCACTGCTGGTAGGTGACTGTGGAGCTTGAGTGAGACCACAGGGCTTTTCACAGGAAGGATCACAATGAGCATTGCCCTGGTCCACTTCGAACACCAAAAGAGTGCTGCACTGGTATGTGTCAGTTCTCACTTTTAATTGTTTTTACAAGCATTCAAATTACCACTATTGAATAGATGAATTTACCTTTTGCTTTTGTGAAACAAACTTTTCTACTGCTGTTCAGGTGAATTGCAGATTGCTGTATCTCTATACTCTTTTTAAGTGCTTGCTTTGTAACTATAACTGTTTATGATGCTCTGTTTTTTTCTTTTTTTTCCCTGAGAGAATTGCAATAGTGCTTGAGAAGCACAAGCTGCTACACAAACACCGACTGTTTCTGAACCCTGCTTCTGTTCAAGAGAGTTCTGCTTTATTTTGGCAGCCAAATTCTTGTTTTACTATTTTGATGGGTTTTGTGTATGCACGTAACATATCCTGCTTGCTAGCAAGGGTTCTTTGATAGAAGAAACGCAAAGCGTTAAGGAAAGATAAACATTTGTCAGTTGTAGTCTGATAATGTAACTTTCACTATTTAGTTTGAAATTATATATGATAGACATATTAAACATTTCATACACACATAGTACATTTATTCATATCCTATCCTCATCTGTGTTCAAGAATATATAAATATTTGCACTTACACTCTGCCATTATCTGCATACCTATCTATCTGTCTATCTATCTGTCTATCTATCTCTACATAATGTTCGCTATTTCCAAAACCATATGGGTATATCAGTAATGTCTATACACTCTTTGCCATTTTGTTCTTTCCAGATGTTTACTCTCAGAATTGTATTTCAATGGCTGAATAAAAAAAACCTATCTATATCTATATCTATATCATTTATATCATCTATATCATCTATATCTATATCATCTATATATCTATGATATCTATGATATCTATATCTATCTATCTATCTATCTATCTAAGCAAAAGACCATTTAATTAGCCAAGTTTATATTTAACATGTCTAATTTATCTGAGCATGTACAAAAATTTATTTTGGTAACTCCTTCACTCCTTAGAAAAACACATGCAGCCTTAAAATTGGCTATAGAAAATGTTTATACTGAAAATCCTTTTAAAGCTATGGAATTAACNTATAGAAAATGTTTATATTGAAAATCCTTTTAAAGCTATGGAAATGACAGTGTACCACTCTCGTGCTTTTACCCTGACTGACAGCTCAGTCCCAGGATCTACCTGCTTACTCTCCCCACAGTGGGATGGGAGAGAGAAAGACAAGGGTAAAACAGAGAAAACACTTCTATTGAAATAAAAGCAGTTTAATGGGAAAAAACCTGCATATGCAGACAAAGCAAACAAACAAAGGAATTCATCCATCACTTCTCATAGGCAGGCAGGTGCTCAGCCATACTTAGGAAAGCAGGGCCCCATCACTCATTACAATGACTTGGGAAGACAAATGCCATCACTCTGAACATCCCCCCCTTCCTTCTTCCACCAGCTTTATATGCTGAGCATGATGCCCTACAGTCTGGAATGTGCTATGGTCTAGTTGAAAAAGTGATGTTAGGTCATAGGTTGGACTCAGTGATTTCAGAGCTCTTTTCCAAACTCATTGATTCTGTGATTCTGTGAATGTCTCTTGAGGCATTTGGGGTCAGCTGCCCTTGCAATGCCCCTTCCCACCATCTTGTGCATTCCTGTCTCCCTCACTGGCGGGTGATGTGAGGAGCAGAAAAGGCCTTGACTCTCCGTAAGGCCTGCTCAGCAGTATCTAAAACATCTTTGCGTTATCATCACTGTTTTCAGTACCAATCCAAAATACAGCCCCACACAAGCCACTATGAACAAAATAAACTCTATCTCAGCTGAACCCAATCACAAAATTCTTACCTGAGTGTACCATAGTCAGGCATGAGAGATATCTTTCGCTTTAAAAGAAAATGCAAAGTTTGATAATGTTTAACAGACAGGACATATTTTTGCATTTTAAGAATTTCAAAACTTAATTTCTAGGTTTCTAACTTTGAGGATTCTTTTTTTGTCAGCATATTCCATTTTATATGGAAAAATCATGGACTCTGCAGAATGTTTAGTGTTCATAAATGAACACTACCTGTCATCAGTTACAGTCATGTTGCAAGTTGGATCATGAAAATGCTGACCAAAAAGAAGTCCAACTGCAATTATCAACAATAAAAAAATAGATGTGAGTGCAGGGTTTTGATAAGTTTGGTTTCATTTTATTTTGGAGGGGTTTGTGCTTATGGTTTTTATTTTCCCCAACAAAATCTACCTTTCAAATTTTTCAGTGGGAAAAATAAATAGCAAGGAAGATTAAAAAAACAAATATGTATGTGTCCTTTTACCTTCCAAGATCAATTCTGATGTTCCAAGATCACATTCAGTAAGGCACATTCCATTGTCAGAGTAATGATTTCCTTATTCTTTGTTCATACACAATCTCTTTTTTTTCTTTTTTCAGTAAGTTTTCCTTTTTAAATGGGGGTCAAAAGTAATTATACTGTGATTGAGAACTGGTTGGTTTCACAACTTGTGAATTTAATGATGATCCATATGAGAAATTATGGTATAACATTTATTAATTGTTTGCAATTTGCTCTTCAGTCGTTCGAACAAACACTGCAGTGCATGGCAGTGTCTCCTGTCCATTTCAAAATGGCAAAAGGGGACTTGATTGTTGTGGTGGTTAGACTTTAGCTGAATGCCAGTTGCCCACCAAGCTGCTCTATCCAAGCTCTGTCTAACCTACCCACCACCGTCGGTTTCAAGGAGATTTCACTTGCATGGCTCTCTTGATTGCAACACATTTCACATTCATGGATAACCTGTGTGGTGGCCACCATGGCCTGGCCCACCTCTTGATAACAAGCCCATCTCCATGTGGCATAAAGTAAAGTAGCAGGAAAAACACGAGCCCATAATAACAAATTTTGTAAGGAGCAAAGAGAGCATGATGATGACCCCAGCTGGGCCAGTGTCAGTGCCCAAGGCTTGAGAGTGGTGCTTTTCCTGTCCTGACCACCCATCCTGATGGAATGCAAGTCATGGCCTATTTTTGATTATCACGTGATGTGGAGGAAGCCCATGTAATGGGAAAATAATATTATCTGTATAAGGATGGATTATAGCAACTAATGAGTATGTATAAATCTGTATGTTGGGTAGAGAATAAACCTTTTTTTTTTTCTCTTTGTTTGTGCTAATGNACTATCTCGACAACATTTCCATTTGTCAAAAAGACACAGAAATTGATTATTTTTTGGTTTTAAAATGAAAATGCCAATTATATCTGATGATCTCTAACAAAATAATAATTCTTTTTCTAAGGAAAACCAACTACAATATATATTAAATCAGGGAGTTTATTTCTTTCTATGATGAACACAAAGTAGGATTCTGTACTGAAAATATTATATTTCTTATGAAATAGCATGTGACAACTTCTCATGCATGTCTGCTGTTGCAAATGAAGAAGGAGCATTTAATCAACCTATAAGTAATTAGAATAACATACAAATCACACCAGTCACAACAAATGTAACACATTCTTCCCAAAATGAAATTCACATATGTCAGGTTGCATCAAAATTCCATTTCAATGCTTGAGATAGAAAACCTTAAAACAAGGCTGTATTACGGGAATACATACACAGTTCTACTCTGTGCTGCATTAATAGGGTCAATATTTAAAGTCATTATTAATTTAAAAATTAAATAAAAGTTATGTGTTTCTCATAAATGTGGCAAAATTCCAGCCCATGCTGTTACATTTGAAGAGCAGTATCCTTCTTGGGTTGATGAAGAGGATAGATTGGGAAAGATAGCTTATCCAGGCTTTATTTGCATTTTGTGAGCTCTGAGGGGGGCTACTTTTTGTGGGTTATGGCATGTGCTGAAAATCACAGTCTGCACTGTGTTGTAAATGATTTTGTATCCAAATCCACTGTAAGATGAAAATGTGAAATTAATATTATAGGGAAGTCTTGGAATCAAGATTCCAGACCTGCTCCACTGCAAGTACTTTAGCTCTTGGGTGTCAATTCCTGGCCCCTAAACACTTCCCAGAGAGATATTTTTCTCTTTTCTTTTCTAGGACATAAGTTAGGTTTTTCTCCAAATATAGGTTCTATTTGCTTGTAGGAAATTACTAAGTAAGGTTTTGGTATGTGAGCCTGTCATGCTCCAGAACAAAAGAAAACAGTTTGGAAGGGATGTTTTAGTAAGTGAAAGGTATCCAGGTGGGACTCAAAGCAACCTCAAAAAAAAGAGAAAAATCTACTCAGAATGATATACAAGTGTTGCTTGACTCTAACTGATCTAAACCCAATTTTTTCTTTTCAGATATCAGGTCAGACTCTGCTTCACTGAACTTCTGATAAAACAGCACAGTACAGGGGAAAAAATATTGTCAAGAGGCTGTTAAAATTCTCTGTTTTCAGAACGGATCTCCTGCTCCCTGAACCTTGGCAAAGATTAAGTCTGATTACAGTGAAGTAAGTCACAGCAGAATCAGTAGGATAAATGTAAACAAATGTGTTGATTTGGGCTGGGGTAGAGTTAATTTTCTTCACAGTGGCTGCTATGGGCCTGAGTTTTGGATTTGTGATGAAGACAGGGTTGATAATTCAGAGGTGTTTGTGTTGTTGCTGAGCAAGGTTTACACATAGCCAAGGCCTTTGTTGCTTCCCATGCATGCCACACACATACATGTCAAGGATATTGGGGGCGTTGGGAGTTTGGGAGGAGACACAGGCAGGACAGGTGATCAAAACTGATCAAAGGGATATTCCAGACCATATGACATTATATTCAGTATATAAAATGGAGAGAAGAAGGAGGAAGGAAATGTTTGGAGTAATGGTATTTGTCTCCTCAAATAGCTGTTATATGTGATGGGGTCCTGCTTTCCCAGAGAAGGCTGAACACCTGCCCGCCCATGGGAAACAGTGAATTAACTTCTTGTTTGGCATTTGCTTTCCCTATGAAACAGCCTTTATCTCAAACCATGAATTTTCCAACTTTTACCCTTCAAATTCTCTTCCTCATCCTACTGGTGGGGTGAGTGAGTGACAGTGTGGTGCTTGGCTGCTGGCTGGGGTGAAACCATGACAATAATAAGTCATAAAAATAATAGCAAATGTCAAGAAAAACACAAAGGTTTTGTTTTGAAAAACACTCCCATGTTAATACAATATTACAAAATCAAAACTTGTATGACATTTGATGAATTCTGTACAGGTTAAAACATTGCAACACAAATTTGAGGTGGTGAACTAACTTGTTTGACTGACTGCCTAAAGAAAACATACAGAACTGTTTTCTATTACACTGATTAAATTACAGTTTAGATTAATCAAATCATTTAAAAAAAAGAAAAAAAGAGAACCATGGCATCTCATAAAAGGTTGAGAAATAAAATGTTTTGGAAATCAACTTCAAAAGCAGGCTGCTTTGAAGGCCAAAGCTGTTCTTGAACTACCTCTTGTTGTGGCTTATTTCATTCCTGTGTAGGAACTGAAGAGTAAATGGTGATTAAAGGTGACTGAGACATTTTTCAGTTCATTGTTTTCCTCAGCAAAAGGTTATCGCAGAGAACAGTCTCAGTCCCATGCTGACAGTCATGCCCAAGCTGGAACAGATGATCATTTCTAAAAATCAATAAAAGTAGAAATCTGGGCATTGACTAGACTAATATTGCAGGCTTGGCCTGCAGTTCCTTTGGTATATCCAGTCGATTTATTAGCAGGTAATGACACTGTATTCTCTGCAGTTCTCCTGAGCAATTTCACTGTATCTCATCAATCAATCTGTCAATGCATTTTAGAAATTCTACATATTTCTCATATGATTGCCCTTCACAATAAAGTTGCTAGAACATTCATTCATTGTCTTCCATTAAAGTCTAAGGACGTCATTAGAATAACTTCTGAAATCCTTCAAGATATTTGCTTTCAGATAATGAGTATTAAATGCCAGCAGACATTCAACACATGATAAAAACTCTGGGCTGTGGAAAGAATGCAGAGAGGAAAATGAATTTTAGAGAATTATTCCTGTGAGCATCATTCATTTTGCTAGTTTCTAATGAAAGAACATAGAGATAGCTAAAGCTATGGAACTTGAATAGCTTTATTAAAGTGATATTTTAAAATATATTGACTCTGCATTAATCAAAATATTGATTCTTTTTGAACCAATTTAGGAAATTATGTATTTAATTTTTTCTGAACTAGCATTTTCAGTTAAAATTGGAATAATCTTTAGGCTGCATGATTTATTTATATGTTTTTCTTTTTCTTTTTTAGAGGAAAACAATGTTAGTTTAGGCAGTATACCAGACAGATTTAATGACTTCTCAGTTATAACTGATTCACATTCAAGCAAGCAGAAGCTCACACCTGCCTCTAACCAGTCTGCATAACTGAGTCAATACTTCCCAGAACTATGCTCTATGCAAGACATCATGAATTATGAAGTCTGGCTTCCAGCCCCCATGGAGGCAGCCGTAGTAGAGTACACATGCTCTTGTTACTGCTCGTGCTACTGTGGAAGCTGTACTTTTTCTACAGAAATAACAATACTGAGAAACACACAGCAAAATATTTTTTATGCTATGTATTTGGAATTAAAAGGAACCTGAAAGTTAAAGATTTATTAAAAATTTATCAAAAAAGTATCAGGATATCTTGAAGATATTAGTAAACAATTAAGAGCAATTTAACCTGAAATTGATTTCACAGTTTTTATGAGCCGAGGGATATAGGTTTTTTAAAATAAATTCTTTCCATTTATCACCTTCTCTGTCTTCTGACTCCCGAAGGAAAATATGATTATATATTTTATTCTCAAAATTATCTTTATTGTCATTAAGTAGCTGTGACCTGATACTGTAAGTTTTTAAATAATTTTTTAAGTTGTCAGCTTACCAGTGTTCTTCTCTGGCAGTTTATAAAAAGAGACATTCAGGTAACCTAGAGGTCAAACTAGTCCAGAAATAATTTCCCCCAGTTAATAAATAGGTCTCTCTGCATTTTCTCACTGGGACATGACCAAAACCCTGAAAATTACATTTTCTAGAGCAGGTTACCCTTATTAGGTCTTTTTTTAATGACTGAAATACATCTTTCCTTGTTAAATACAGACTCAGTGATGAAAAGGCTCTGGTATTTCACAGAATAGTGAGGAAAAATCAGATTTCCTTTCACCCTGAAGTCTTGGGGTTTGTGTTATCATAGTTTCTAACACTTCAATAAGGGCACTGGTCTGGCATGCCTTAATACCTAGCTATTTTTATCTTGGATGGAAATAAAAAAGGCTACAGATTCACACTGATGATAAATATAATCCTGCAAACTTAAATACTGTCTTTAACAGGCCTTCTAAATACAATCTGAGCATAAGGCTATCGGATATCCTTTTTCCTTTTTTTTTGTTTTGTTTTGTTTTGTTTGTTTTTGGTTTTTTTGGGTTTGTTTTTGTTTTTTTTTTGTTGTTTTGGTTTTTGTTTTGGTTTTGGTTTTGGTTTTTGTTTTGTTTGTTTGTTTAAGTCAAAAGAACATATTCATTGGTTGAACTGAAACATTTGGTTACATCTTTTGCTGAATGAAGTCATAATTAATGATCTGGATGAGGGGACTGAGTGCACCCTTTTTTAAGTTTGCAGATCATGTTATTTGGGAGTATTAATCTGCTTGAGGGTAGGAAGGCTCTGCAGAGGGATCTGGACAGACTGAATCAATGGGCTGAGATAGAAAAGGACTTGGAGGTGCAGGTTGACACTAGCCGAACAGCATGTGCCCAGATGGCCAAGAAGGCCAATGGTCCCCTGACCTGCTTCAGCAATAGTGTGACCAGCAGGACCAGGGTAGTGATTGTCCCTCTGTACTCAGCACTGGTGAGGTCACGCCTCAAATCCTGTCTTCAGTTTTGGGTCCCTCACTCTGAGAAAGACATTGAGGGACTAGAACAAGTCCAGGGAAGGGCAGCAGAGCTGGTGAAGGGTCTGAAGCACAAGTCTGATGAGGAGCAGATTTGGGAGCTGGAGGTGTTTAGCCAGGAGAAAAGGAGGCCCAGGGGAGATCTTATTGCTCTCTACAGCTGCCTGAAAGGAGGACACAGTGAAGCAGGAGGTCAGTCTCTTCTCCCAAGAAACAGGCAAAAGCCCAAGAGAAAATATCCTCAAGTTGCACCAGGGGTGATTTAGCTTGGATATTAGGAAAAAATTTCTTCACTGAAATATTGGTCAGGTATTGAAACAGGTTGCCCAGGGAAGTGGTTGAGTCACAGCCATTGGTAAGAAGTTTAACTTAGCAAGCTATTTACCTGGTGACATGTAGTCCAGTTTTCATTTTAATGGAACCACAATAATACACAGACCTCATACACAACAGAGAAAATGGAGAAAATTGTTCTGAACTTTTGGGTAGTCAGTGACTTAATATCCCCTCTTAAAATACAAATTATTTAATTTCAAAAAGAGCATTTCATTACAAAAAGAAATTCAGTAACATAGATTAACTGGGAAACTCCCAATGTCTACTGAGTTCTTTTCTTGATATTTCACTTTTTTTTATGGCCCTCTTGCCCTGTTTTTTCATGGAATAAATGCAGCACCAGCTACATGTTTCTGATTTCTAGTAGCAGTTTGCATGTGAAGAACTCTGACCTGCTGTGCCTTGTTGAAGTTGAAAAATAATTTAGAAAATAGCTCTCTGACTTGATGACAAGGAAGTACTGCTTCTTGCTAGCACTTATACCTTATGGAAAATGCATGTTTCTANTGTTTTTCAAAACAAACTGCGCGCTTCTTCTTCTTCTTTCCCTGCTCACTCTCAGAACCAGTCTTAAAGGTACAGAACACACAGCACACACAGAACAGACAATTGGGGATACAAGCATCATAGCCACCCTAGGACACTAAATTATCTGTAAAAGAAAACCTAATGAGAAGGCCCAGAACAATCACTTTGACTGCAGACTCAAGTCTAATCTCTTTCTCAATGTGAAAATCATCCACTTGGCACGCTGAGTTTAGACTCCCCAATCTGTTTTTGTAAGTGTCACATCAGTCTCCAATTCAATTAATAAATATAGCATTTGATATGTTAGAAATTCAACTTCAGAACAGCCTGCAAACAATAATTTAAAAGCTATTAAATTACAGGGATCCCTAATAAAATCTCTTTTAGTTATGTGTCTTGAGAGGTGCAAACCTTTCTGAAATTCATAAACCTCTGTTTCAAAGATCATTACTACCTTCAGCTTATAGAATAAAGTGTCTAATACTAAATTTTTACAGCAAGCAATGACCCATTTTGGCAGACAGTGCATATCCACATCTGCAATTTGCCAAACATAGATATCTCAAAGTGAGTTCTTACGTTCACGTGAATCTGTGGCAGTGACAAATGAGTAAGCACTGAAGGCATGATAGCAACAGTCATCACACCTCACAAAACCAAACAGCTCATTAGAGCAAGACAGTAGAGGAGGGACATTAGCAGTGAAGGATTTGAGGGGAGAGGATTCTGGTGCTACAAGAGAAGAGCACTGAAGAAAATTTCATAACACAGAAATGAGAACAGCCATTTTAAAGCAAGTAAATTACCAGTAAAGGAGTAAAGGAGAAATCAGCAGTATCTGCCAAGCTTGGGAGTGATTATTGACAGGGGCACGGAGGACTGGGATGCCATAGGCTAGCTGATGTGTATGAGCATCCACCTGCCAAAAGCCAGGAACTGACAAGTCTTTTAAAGAACTGTGAGAAAAAATATCAGGACTGAAATCTGTCAGGACTCTATTCGAACAGCTATTCACTCTTCATAGATCCTGTCTTTCTAAAGATAATCTCACCACACAAAAAATTGTGAAAGAAACTTCCCTTTCCAAATAACTTAGATTTGTCCCTTGCAACACAGAGTGAATTCTTGTATTCCTGTATGGGAATTCTTCATCATATTGTTCCACTTTGAAAAGCCATTCTTTTGTTCAGTTAGAGGATTCCAGCTAATACAGTCTCTTTAGAATCACTCTCTTTTATTTTGTACTTTGCCATAATAAAAAAATTATGATCTTGTACAATTTATAAGATAAGGTATTTGGAAAAAAGCAGACTTATCATGAGACATGTATCACTGAGCAATATGTACTTACCAGGTGCTATCAGCATAGTCAGGCTATATGTTTGCCAATATTTAGTGAAGAGGAGAGTTCTGCCCTGATCCTGAAATATTTGATCATCAATTGAGCCAGTTTATGTCGATTTTTATGTTTTCTTTGGTAGTCACTACACTGGCATAATAAAATACACCTTTTTTTTTTTTTCTCCTGAGAAAAAAAATCCCATAAAATTTTTATTTTCACATTTATTTTCACATTTCTTTGTTAGTGATTTTTTTTTATAATCTATGGTTTTATGTTCCTTTCTAAACAATTTTGATCAACAAATTTTGGAAAAGATTGAAAGAATTTTTTTTCAGGGATATGTTAAAAATTAATTTAAGAAATTAATTTGAGCTTTATGGATTGTAAGAGCTAGATTTAGAAATGATTCCTAAGTTGGAACAAGACTAAATATGTATGAATTGATGACCTCCAATTAACACTTCTCAAGGTCTCCTTTGTGAATATTTAAACCCTTTTATTTTCAGAGGAAGACGTCCAAAGGATCTTCTCATATATTTCTACTGTAAATGTTGAATCATGAAGACGTAGAGAGGGATGATAAATGGCATCTATTTTGCAAGGTATACCGTGATAACATGTATCCATTGCATAATATTTATAAAAAAAATATTTGGAAAAGTAGTTATTTTAGTTTAATTTTTATGTCCTTGTTATTCTATAATACAACTAACAGGATACAATAGTTATCTTACAACAAGCTATGAGATTTTTAAAATCCTCCTCAAATTTGTTTTGTATTTTATAAGATACATCTGCATAACTGGGTTGCTCATAAAGAAATGATTATGAAGTGTCAGATATTACTGACTCCAGTACACTGAGAAATGCATGACTCTAAACAAATCTGCAGATGTGATCCTGAATTTGCTGCAGAGTATTTTGAATTTACTAACAAAGGCATTTGTTTCCACTTTTCTTCATGACTTTTGTGTGATGTACTTTATTTATTTACAGAAAAAGGCATGGCATACCTCAACAGCTATAATAGATTCCATATTATGTGTTCTGTGCAGTAAAATAACATGGTGTTCCAGGCAACCTTGCATCAGCATTCAGAAAAGCTCCTAGAGCTCACATGTGGACTCCCTTGGAATCAAAGACAATACAGAAAAATTCTCGATGATTGAAGTGGTACCTGGTTATCTTTAGAAGCCCCAAAATAAGCATTCTTTATAGGTGCATAGTGTTCCCTTCAAATTGACAGGCTGTATTTATGTTGAAAAGTTGAAAATACTAATTTAATATATCATGTCAAGGAAAAATGTAACAAAACTGGTAATGGGCACGAGGCTAGGGGAGAAGGATTACATTCCAAGGAGTTTAAAACCATTTTGCTTGTACATGTCTACACAACATCCTACAACTGAGACAAAAGCTTGATTCAAATGCTGCAAAATTCACAAGTCAAAGCTAGAAGTTTTCCATAAACACAAAGAAATACTTTGCTATTAATAACCACAGGTATATAAGCATCAGATAATATACTGCACTTTTGTGAATACAGTCTTCAGAAGAGCTAATGCTTAAGAATAATGTTTCAAGAGTACATTAAGAAAAATAGTAGTAAGACAACAGTCTATATGTGGTGAAGTATTTAAAACTGATCGATACTTGCTGAGACAATGACACAGAGAATTCTGTAAAGAGGTAGAGATCTCTTATGTTTCATTTGGTGATAGGTATTGAGTTGATGCATATTTTAATTTTTAAAAACCCAAATATTTTCTATTTGAATCATGTTTATTTAAACACTCCTGTGACATAGTGTCATTGTTGAGGCAGACACGACACACAGAGTGACACAGTGAAATCTTCAGAAGTCTCTCTTTATTATGACCACTTGCTGTCTTTTATACAGTTTTTACAAACCTCATGGGCAACTTTAATTGGTTAATAGCTTTCTTGTTAATTATGGTATTTGTTAGTAAAACATATTCTACTTGTCCATCAAATCTATCTGTTCTTGGATTGTTTACATATTTTCTTTACTGATTCTCATGGGACATATCCCTTGTTTTTCACCCTCAGAATAGATTGTTGTGTTAAAGGAACTTCTCATTCTCAAAATAGCTGCATATGGGAACTTGCAAATTGCTTGTTAGCTGCACTGAAAAGAAATGACAAGCCAGCTTTAGCTCCTTCCACAACATGGAGCTTGCAATGTCTGAGCCGTGTAAAAAATATAAATTGATAGAAAATGCAACCAGCCTGAGAAGACTAATGAAGTTACAAGCATTAGCTCTTTTATGGCCATTTTCTTAAATTTGTTTTATCATTCATAAACACCATCCTAAAACAAATTAATTTTAAAAGACCAGGCAAGAAATACGATTTCTAGGCACTGCAGCACTGCAGAAGTGCTGCAGAATGTATCATTTCATCATTTCTTCTTTTTGTCTTACTTTGGCAATGAGTTGAACTTTCCTGCGGTTGCAACCTTCTTCATCTTGCTGGACAGCTTGACACACATTTCTGCGGAGTTAATAAGTGTTGTCTACAATAATTTGCTCTTTATATGTCAGGGGAGGTATATTTGTACATTTTTTTGGCTGTGCTTTGTTCCAGATATAAAGTACAGTAAATGCATGCTCTTAAATAATTCCCTAAATTAACTCTATTGTAGTAAACTGGATTAGAAGAGAAAGTGAGGTAAAGGAAAATTAGCCAAAGGACAAAAGGGATTTTGAATAGCTTCTAAATTGTTAATGCTTTTAACCAGCGCAGTTGTAATTCTTTTTTTCTTTTCAGGTGTACTGATTACTAATAGAAAGAACAGCCTTTCTGGTAGAAGAACCACAGAAGACTGGCAGTAGGAAGTCCCCACTGTTCCTTTTGATCTGAAGGCTCAGTGAATGATAATTGCATCGCAACCCATTAAGTTAGAGAGCTGTGAAATCAAGAAGTTAAGAAGATACAGTTTTAAGACTGGCTATCAAATGGAGTTTTATCACATAATCACAGAATGGCTGAGATTGGAAGGGAGCTCTGGAATTCATCTGAGTTAACCCCCCTTACACCTAGAGGCATTTGCCATATCCAGAAGGGTTTTTTAATATATTCAAGGATGGTACCTCCACAACCTCTTCAGGAAACCAGTGCCAGTACTCAATCTCCCTCACAGTTCAAAAAGTGTTCCCTGTTGTTCAGCAGAGGTCTCCCATGGTTCACTTTGTGATCCTTGAAAGTACCAATCACAAATAGTCAGGAATTTTCTCTCCTTTATAATGGAATTTTCCTCAGTTATCTTTCATCAACATATATAATACACAGAAACACACGCACATACATATAGGCACACATATATATCAGCATATATGTGTATATGATATTGTATCTATATGTGTACATGCTTATATACATATATATATATAAGTGTTTGTGAGGGTTTGGTGCCATATAGGATGCATGCATACATCACATATTTACAAATATATATGTGGCCCAAAAGGACCACAGCAGTGTGAGGCTAATGTAAAGGAGTGAACTGAAGATTGAGATACTGTTATTAGATTTTGAAGGAGGAAGTTTTCATGTAAATACCTGGGTACCCATACAGATTTTATGAGAATTCATTTCTAAGGGTGCCAAGTCAGTTTAAATGTTTTTGGTGCTATTAGGGTCAGGTAAAAAACTTTTAAGTAGATAAAGACTCTTTAAAATCCTGGATTCCTGTTAGCAGCAACTGTGAATCTGGACATATTAACACACACACACACACACA